>VWZO01006657.1:0-12348 GCA_013396975.1 Bucco capensis
GTGTGGCACAACAGGAACAGCAGCTGCACATTCAAAACCCGTCTGCAGACTTCAGTAGCAAGAAGATTGTATATTAACGTGAGGCAAAAAAACCACCAGCTTTCTTAAGGCTTGTATGTGTCACTATTTCTGTCCAACTGTAACATGGTAAGCAAAAAGCTGCACGCTGTGCCTCATGCTGAGAGGCTGGGGTGGTAAGAGAGACTGAGGCATTGTCAGAAGGTTTGTTTGAGTAAATGTCAAACCACATCCTGTTTTGTTAAAATTTGACAGCTGTTCCTGTAAAGATACATTTTCAAGCTCATTTGGCCACATTTTGTGCTCTGATTCTGAGGTAATATTTTCTGCTAAGACCTTTAGAGATATTTACCCCTTCTGTTGACTACCCTGACTATGCTAGAGAGAAGCTCCCTTAAGAGTCTCTGCTCTATGCCTTCTACTCTTTCTGCCTTGCTATTGCATTCCCTAATGTTTTGTTTCCAAAGCTCCTTCAGGACTCCCCTACTTTGGCCTCCATTATTCCTTCCTTTGTTCAGAATACAGAGACACATAAAAGCTCTGACTATGTTCTCCTTTTATTCCCAAGTAACCTTCCTCTGAATTACCAATTATTTAACTTATGCCATAAGGTAACCATTTAATAAGATGCAAAGTGGCTGGAAGATCTCCAGAAACACTCTCCAGGTTTAGTAATCCCTTGATTTTACAGTTTATGCTGCATAGAAATGGTGCCCACAAAGAGAGTTTTAAAGAGCCACACTCTAGTTCCCCTTTCTCCTTCCCCACAGGTTAGATTCTCTTCCTTTTTTCCTCAGACTTCATGTGAATTATTACAGGACGTTAAATTGTTCAGTTGAGGATATCAAAATGCTCCTTTTGTTCATGCCTTGTGAATTTGAGACCCATAAAGGCATTATTGTATAAGTCTGTCTCCAAGAATATAGCTCTCCTTTTTATTTGGAACAGCCATGAGACTACATAACTAATAGTTGCAACGAGAACACCAAATAAATCTCTTTGTTCAGTATGATACTTTATCATGTTATGAAGTGATTTGAAAAGACTGAAGAAGTGACAAGCAGAAAGCAGAAAAAGTAACTCCATTTTATGGTGTTATACCCATGTGTTCTCTAACACTAAGATGAACTTTTTTTCTGATAATGACATTAAAAAGATATGCCAGATTGCCCTCAGATCTGTCATCAGATCCTTTTCAAACAAACAATGCATTAACTGATAGGTGACCTTTATTCACACTGAGCCTGGTGTTATCGCCAAGCTGATCTTGAGTAAGAACACAGCAAGAGAAAAAGAAGCTACTATGTCTTTCCTGAAAGACTGCCACTTCTCATCTAGTTCTATTCCCTTCTCTAACACCCTCAGATTCTGCATCTATTTTGGTTAGAAATCAGTCTATTTTTTATTAACAAGTATGTGAGTATTTGCTTAGATGAGTATTTGCTTCCATTTCCGATACCAGAAATGGAAGAGAGTTCCTCTTCTTACCAGTTACACAGGCAAATTTAATGGAATATGTTCTAGAGCTTTGTCCCTTCCTGATTTTGCTATATTTACTCTAATTAGGAATGCAAAAAATGTTAAAATAGTAGCTGTGTTGGTCATACTGAAATTTTCTGCTGGTCTAACACAATATGAAGAGTGAAAGTAAAGCAAAGGCTGTAAGACTAATGAAGGCATGTAGTGGCTACTTTCCTAAAATACTCTTTTATCTGCAATGCTTTTAAGTTCAGGGATCACAGTGAAATTGAATTTAGTTTTGTCATACTTTTCTGATGTCACACTAAATCCACACAAACATTTAATTTATAAATGTTAGTAATAGAGACTTCTTTTCCTCCATTACATCAGTAGACATGGATTTCAGAATTACCCTAAGCTGCCTTTTGACAAGATAATAAATTATTTTAGCACTGGTTTTAAAATCAAGCCTTTATCACATTTTACTGGTTATGTCAGCATTTTATTCTTTAATGAATTAATATTCCATAGTAAGAAACAAAAATAGCTAAGGAAACTTACCCAAGCACTGTTAATGGGGTGCATTGTCCAAAGCAGAGTGGCAAGTTTGCACCATATTTTGAATAATTAACCATTTTACCTGCAACTAGAAGCTCTCAGCTGCACATAAAGCCTGTATGATATCATGCGATATCATAACTTTCATGAGGTTGGAAACAAAGGGGATGTTTATGCTCTTATCTGTGTCAGAAAATACTATGCTTTTGCAGAAGAATATGCCGAAACAGATGGTATATTGCTCTTTCCCTCAGTCTCCGAGGAGAACTTGTTGTGGCCTTGCAGGATCTGCAGGGGCTACAAGAGGGCTGGGGAGGGACTTGTTAGGATGTCAGGCAGCGATAGGACTAGGGGAATGGACACAAGCTTGAGAAGGGGAGATTGAGATTGGCTGTTAGGCACAAGTTGTTGCCCAGCAGGGTGCTGAGCCACTGTGCCAGGTTGCCCAGAGAGGTGGTGGCAGCCCCAGCCCTGGCAGTGTTGCAGGCCAGGCTGGCTGGGGCTGGGAGCAAGCTGCTCTAGTGCCAGGTGTCCCTGCCCAGGGCAGGCACAGGGTTTGGGGCTAGAGGAGCTTTAAGGTCCCTTCCAACTCTGACAATTCTATGATTCTATGATCCTTAGTTCCAGAATTCAATATAAAGGGGTGAGGGGGAGGACAGAGACACAGAGTGTGTGACTTGTTTGGTGTTCAGTTGCTGGGACTAAAGCCACAACAGACAATCATTTTGGCACCCAACACAGGGCCCCAAAGAGTTAAAATAATGAATAATAAAAAGGAAGTATCTGACCAAACTGTGTTAAAATAATTTTGTTATATGCGTACTTTACTTTTGTTAAGCAGTCCATGTTAAAGATGATGATTGATTTGTTCTCACTGTGGTGGTTTGTAAATCCTTATGTGTCCACGCAAGAGCAACGTGCCTTTGTGGCAAAGAACAAAAATGGTGTCCTGGGCTGCATGAGGAGTGGTGTTGCCAGAAAGTTGAGAGAGATGATACTACCCTTCAGCTCTGGTGGGGCCACATCTGGAGCACTTTCATATCACCTGTAACTAGTCTGTAATCTGGAGTAGCTGGTTCACCTTTAACACTGCAAAAACTGACTTAAGTTATGTACAGGTCACTCTAAGCAACTAACATAGGGTATAGTCAATGAGCAGCAGCTCTGTACACATCTTCCTCCTTCTTTTCAAGAGCATTTCTGACATATCCTAGGGACTGGAGCAATTCCTTCTGGGCCAGATCCACCAGTCTGGACAAACTTATTGTTAGTCTAACGGTATCATAGTGTGGAACTCTGGACCCTTGTGAATGTGAATACTTCTTTTCTTGCTTTTTTGAACTCCATTCAGCAATAACTCTGATCTGTTACTTCCAGCCTTCTTCTTCCAAGGGTAATATTTTCATAGCAGTCAAAACTTCCATTTTTGTAGCTTTCCTGCTTCTCTTACATGATACTATCATCCTTATCCAGTGCTAGATGCGGTAGAATAATGTATTTATCCTCTAGAAATAGAAAAGCACTGCCATTACCTCAACCACATATCAGGGCAGGTGTGGGGAAGGTACGTGAGGACATTCTGAAGAGCCTTATGAATCTTCAACAGGAGTACACAATAGATGGAATGCTGTTCACACATGTCCTGCCAGTGTTCCTTTTCGTGTAGGAAATAAATATATATATTTATTTTCTTTCACTCCCAATCTGAAATACGTAAGTCCTTTTTTGTCCAAATAAGTGTCTGAATTTCATTTACTTGCATGTACCCTTATTTTAGCTTCTGTACTAGGAGTGAAAGAGCAACCCAGTCTTCACAGCTGATTTGATACTTGACTTCTGTGATGAGAAAGGGAGCAGTGAGGCCCTTGTGTAACAGCACTGGGGGTAACATTTCACAGTAGATGACTGGGGGACCTGTGCTGGTGTGTAGATGCTTCCACAATTCCCAACATGCATGATATTGCAGGCAGCACCAAAAAAAGATGAAAGACTTCTAGCATTTTGCCTCCTCTGCACTCAGGAAATTTATGGCTGTAAAACTCATTTTACCCTCCACTCCTACCTTTTTTCTTCATTTAGTCGAAGATTGGATCCATCTTTGCAGATTCTAAACTGCTGTGGCACAAAAACTATTAACAAGGCTATGATTGAAAGGCCTGTGTTTCCTAATGCTGACAGAATGTACCACTGTCCATCTAAATAGTGCTGTGCTGCAAGCATGGTTTGGTTAATGTCCTAAATACTCTAACATGCCTAGAAGTCAATCGTCAGTTCTAACTATTTTATTTGGGGTTACAGAATCCAACAGTCCAATAGTGGCAAGGCTGCAGCTAGCTCCCTTTCCCTAGGTCGGCTCACTAGCAAGGCTGAGTGTATGAGCACATACAAAATAGAAATGGATGTATACATGCAGCTGGTCACACAAATCAATACAGTCAGAAAGCCTCATGCAAACACAGATGGCCCTAACAGACCTGGACATATGAGCCCCTGAGGCCTGCAGCCCTGCTCCACTTCCTGGTACGGATCCCCTCAACCCCATATGCATTATTTTGTGCACCCATGCATGCACACACACGTGGTGGATCCCAGTAGTTGGCTGTAGACACTTAGTCTACTCAGTAACTGGCCCCAAACTCCCCAGTCCTCTGCTTGCTTCTCACACTTTGCCACAGAGGCACCCACAAAACAGGCAGAGTAGCTACTCAAAGTGCAGATTTACTCCAATCTCTGACAGACCAAAGTGAATTGCAAGCTTGGATGTCCGGTGGGAATATAATACTAAACAACTAATTCCTAAATTCTGTGAATATTCCTTTCTAGAAAGATGGGCCAGAATGTGCACACACTAAACTCACAAAAGGGAAACCCACTCAGGAGTACCCAGGAAAGGGGTGAGGGCTCATTCAAGGATATATCCAGAAATATTCACTCACCAAAGCAGGGGTGAGGGCTTACTCAATCTCAGGAAGTTTCCTTGGATGATGTCCCAATCTAAGAGGAGAGTCCTCAATTGGAGATCCACTGCTCCAAGGAGGACTGACTCAAATAGGCTCTCCAGTAGGTCTCCATTTATATCCCAGTCAAGTTTGGCCTGTGATGAATTTTAATTAGCTAGGGCAAGCACAGAGGAAGGCAAGGTAAGGGCCTGAAACAAAGTAATCATAGAGGCCATAAAGCCCCTATCTTTATTGGGTCTTTGGCAAACTCCAGTCATTGTCAGGTCTTTGTCAGGGCAGTTGCATGTGTAACACACACACACAAACACTGGGAACCACACTTACACAATAAGCATCTCCAAGAAACTAGCCTTTGACATGCAATCTGCTTGCTAACTGGACCTGGATGCTGCCTCTCCCAGTCACTGGTACTGGAGCATGCAAGCCTGCAAGCCCTGCTCCTGTTGTTGGTGCACAGCACAAGTACTGGATGAGCCCTCTAGAGTCCTTATAACAGATCAGCTATTCCTGTAAGGATTGTCAGAGAATGTTCTTTAGTGTAAGTACCTTACGACCACTGGAAGTTTTCTTGTAGGACATTAGTGTTAGAAATGATCAAATTAAAAAACAACTCATGCTTTTTGAATGCAAAAGAAGTTAAAACTTTATTCCTAACTCAAGGATCTGGGTTCTCAGCCTCAGAGCATTAAATAGGTGTTAGTTTCAAAGATACAATGCTATATGACACGGCATGATGTGATGCAATACAACACAATAAAATATGGAAGGGCAGGGAAACCAAGCAGTGATTACAATAAAGTAGAAAGAACAAGAGAGGGACAGAGAAACACCGAGAAATAATATTCAGAAGTTCTTAGACAGAAATGTAGTTCTTTTGCTATGTAAAGGCAGAAAGAATACTTTGCTGTGTTCCTGCTGATGTAAGGAAGAGGAATCGCTATTTATTCTCTGTAGAGCTTGCCACTAGCCTAATTGAAAACAAAACAGAATAATCAGACAAATCAAGAAAAGCAAAAGGAACAAATACAATAGTCTGAAAAACAATAAATCATAGTTATCAGTTTCACAATTGTTGTGTCTCCTGAGAGCATTAACAGAAACGACCATGTTGTATCTCCATGCTTTCTCTTCTTTTTGTACCAAAGAAGTATCTTAACCTGTACAAATTATTTGCTACATATTGAACTAATATCTTTACACAAAACTTTTTTAGATGACTTATAGAATCATAGAATAGAATCCTAGACTGGTTTGGGTTGGAAGGGACCTCTGGAGCTCATCTAGTCCAGCCCCCTGCAGTGGGCAGGGACATCCTCAACTAGATCAGCTTGCCCAGAGTCCTGTCAGACTTATCTGGTGGTCTTCTATAATGGAGTGATTGTATCAGTGGACAAGGGAAAAGCCATGGATATCATCTACCTGGACTTGTGTAAGGTCTTTGATACAGTCCTTAAAAACATTTTTTGCTGCTAAATGTAGGTTTAATGGATGGAATGTTAGATAGATAAAGAATACACCTGATATTTCTCTTAATGTTCTGAGAAGTTGCCCTTATTCTCACCTTTTTCCGTGTATTAAAAGAATACTTTTAGAAGGAATTACTCTGCTAGATAACACTGTGTTCCAGAAAAGTCATCACTTGTGATTTTTCAAAGTAGCCTGCACAGAGCCTGGCAGAACACATGGAGAACAACCCCACAGCTGAAAATAGGTTTAGTGTATATTTACTGATCATTGTACTAGTTGAGTAAGCTCAAACTTCATATGGCACACGAACCTACCTTGGTTGTCCACACCAGACCACTCAACAAAGCTGCATAGAGCAAGGCTTTGCCACAGAGCATGAGGTACGTGAGCTTCAGAGCATTTCCAGACCGCAGGTAGGACTCTGCAAATCAAACACCATTTGTGCATTGAAATATCATCACAAGAGATTAGATCTAATGTAGCTTTAATCAAATAAGAACTCTTGAAATCTTTAGCTAAGCAGCAAAAAGGAACTAGAGCCAAATGGTTGGCTTTTTGGACATGAGAGAGCAGAGGTTTGGAATGAACACTGTGATTCAAAGAACCAAAAGAGAAAGGGAGTCTAGGAAAGGCATAGATTGGCTTTATGCTAAATACTACGTCCTGATTTGGTATATTTAATCATTGTATTGCCACATCTACTGAAAAACTAGGCTGTTCATGTGAATTCTCTCTTAAGAACTCAAATGAAGCTGAATCACAAGATATAAGTTTTGTTCACTTGTTATTGACAGTGGCCCTGCAAGTGTTGCTGATATAGCTGGTAAGTTTTACATAGCTCAGAATAACATGGTGTCCAAACCTTTTATTCTTCTAGATCTTTTACTCTTAAGGAATTGCAGTAGTATTGAGGCACTAGGCTTATGGTTCCTGAAGCATTAAAGAAAAAAAAACAAGAAACAAAATGTTTTGTACAGATATCCTGGCAGTTTGGAGGGGAAGGTGACTTGTAATGCCAAGCATTCTGAATTTGATACTGAGAAATCCTCAGAATTCTAGTTTCTGACCCTTGGTGTCACAATCACTTGCCTAAGTACATTTGTTGTCTTTCATGTCTGAGTAAGTAGCTTCCCAAGAGAAGGCAGTGTTGAGGACTGGAGCAGATGATAAAAAGAGTAAATTACACTCTATAGGGAGGTTCCACATTTTCTTCCTCTTCTTTACTTTGGAAGGGAATTATAAGTAAGAAATAAAAAAAACAAACCACAGCTACACGCAGCATGCACATAAAACCCTCTCCAAGTAGTTTTTCTTTTAATTTTATGTAACATTCAAATTACTTAGATGAGGAGGTACAAGTTATTCTTGTAGTAGAAATCTCACACACTTCCTACAAAGTGTCAGTAAAACTGAAAATAAAATACATACAGGTATTTTCCTGTGAGAAGACACACATACCTTCTGTGAGTCCACAACCTGAAAGACAGAAATGAACTGAAAGTCACATTTGTCTTCAATGCACACAGAACACAAATTTTAGAAGTTTCAGTTTGCAGTGTAGTGCCTGATCCATTTTACCATCCTGTGTATCATTTTATTATACTACATATTTTACTGCACTGCAAAGATTTCTTAGTGGAAATCTGAAGAAACCTTTTGTAAAACTATAGCTGTATAACAACAATGTAGATATAGAGGTTCAGGAATATGAAGAGACGTGTAAATATCTACATATTTACCTATATATTTGTGCCATAACAACATCCTGTATAGAAGTTGCTTATAGATGTGTTTCACATCATAACCCACATCCTTTTGATCTGTGATTTCTAGTTTGTACAGCTTGATGATAACACATTTTTTACTCACCAGCATCACCATGTAGTAGTTTGTGTTCTGATTCCAGTGTTCCATTCTTAAAAAAACTGGCAACACACTCAAAAGTATTCAAAGGGTTGAACCATTCCTGGGCTTGGATCCTCAGCCGACTGGTCAAGGAGAAGGTACTCCCATTCTGTGTGGAAGACTCATCTGTTCCTACCCCTTCTCTCCTTTCAACACCATTCACCTTCCAGAGCAGATTCAAGTTATCAGGGTAGAAACCAGAGGCCAGGCATACAAGTGTGGCCTTGCTCTTCTGTTGGATCTCTTGCTTTGATGGGGAAAAGATGGCCAAAGCTGGAGGTATGATTTCAGCATTCTTCTCTAAAATGGAAAGCAACATGACCCAGAGCTTTCATTATTGTCTTCAGTCAGAAACCTCTTCAAATGGTACTACATTTGTGCTGTGTGTTTCCTGATATATCTGGCCTTTTAACAACTGTCTATTAGACAATAACTATCTAGTAGGTAGACACCAGGAAACTGAAAGCATTTGTCTTCACTCATTACACAGAAGATCAAAAAAATCTAGCTACAGAAATGCAAGAGTATTTGAACTTCTAATATTGACTCTGTTAGAATAGGAAAGCTGAAAAGAAGCTGAGCATGCAAGTAGGCAAAGAAGTACCAAATAATGCTATAAGGCCTGTATTTGTAATGTTGTGTTACTAGATAAGAGTCTGTGTTATAAGGCACAAGCATCTTCCACTGCCTGCTTTCCATTCCTGGAAAAGGAGTAAGAGATGATGGTTACTGAAGTGTTCAGAATTACACTGCCATGTGATACCCTCCTTGGACTCCTCAATCTAAGAGGTAACTTGAGAGGAAGGAGCTAATCTTTCTCACTGCATGAAGTGAAGAACACTTCAGGTGAGTAACCTGAATCGAACTAGGACAAGTTTTTCTTCAAGTTTATCTTTAGATCTTAACTTGCCATTCTTTTTTGTTTTTTAATACTATGAAACATCTCTTTATGTTATTTATGATTTAGGTTATCCTAGATATAAGAAGCCCTCATCCTAAACTACAAATCTTCTCAAAATGATGCAAGATTCTATATACTCACAATCCAAAAGCTGCCCCTCTCCTGAAGTGTTTAATACCTACATGTAAGACTAAAGACAGCAGATTTCTACAGTCAAAACTATATACAAGACAACAATCAGATGTTATTCAAAGCTAAGCAGTGACCCTAAAAGCCATCTCTTTTTTTTTTTTCCCACTCATATACTTGTTTAGCATGCCTTTTTTACTCATCTAGCATGATAAACCCACCAGGTCTGCAGAGTGCACATGGAAACAGAAATGCAGGAGAACTATGGAGCCAAAGAGAAAACTAATTTTTTTTGTGATTTGAGGCACTATAAATTGTAGATGTTCTTCCTGACCAAGCCTTCCTTTGTAGAGTTGAGACAATTACCAGAATTAACAGAAACATACATCTTGCAAAGATCTTGGTATCTAAGCCCTAGTGTTTGCTTTCAATTGTTAGCTTTAATCAGGATTGTCAGTGCTTACTCTACAGAGATCCCTTGGGCTGCTTCTGTGAAAACTCATGAGCTTGTACTGACTTCAGAAGAAGTAACTAGATAGTAAAGGAGATAACCTCTTAGAAGGTCTGGCGCTGCTCTGCTTTCCTTGCAGTGGATATGAGTAGAGGTTGATCACTTTTTCTGCTCCCTTCCAGTACTTGGCTTCATGAAATTTTTCCCTATCCTTAAAGTATCTCTGACATAATCTTATTGGCCTATAGTCTAAAAGGCTAATAATGTGTGAAGACATGGAAACACATAGAAAGGACACAAAAGAAAAATGAGAGAGATTTAACAAGCTCAGACAAACAAAAAGAAAGGGCAAAGAGGAAAGTAGGTGAAAAAGACAGATAGAAAACAATAAAACTACTGGAAAAATAAAGAAGGTCAGAGAATGACCATGTTTGAAATGGAATAAGGAGACTGGTACAAGCAAGAGCAGAGACAGTGTTATCAATAGATCATTCTGTTCTGTTCTTGCACAGTGTTCATAGCAGACAGTGAGACAGTGGCATAATCCTTAATTTCCACACACAAATTCACGTATTCCCTGTCACATTCTTGGTCCACTTAAGAGAAAAAGTCCCACAGTTCTTCCATTCCCATCATGGCAAGGTTCATTTCATGATTTCTTGTTATCTTTTGCTCCTACTCTCATGTTAAAATCATCTGTGTCTGTGCTATGCTGCATTGCTGCAAGGGAAATTTTCAAGTGTCCTCACATTAGACACTTGGATTAGCTGCAGTTACTTACCTATAACTCTGAGCAGTGCCAGTTCCAAAGGTAAGTAGTGCAGCTAAAAAGCACTATTAGACTATAACACACAGTGTCATTATACTCTTCTTGCTAGTCACTTAGTTCCTTAGAAATGGTACTGTTTAAAGGAGCACAGATGAGGCAGTAGTACACAGAAAAGGTTATTTTGTTCTGTGATTCCAAAATGCTATGATATAGCTGATCTTAAATCCTCTCCTGGGAGGGGAGAAGGCAGAGAGAACAAATAGGGAAAAAGAGAAAGAATAAAGGGAAAAAAGAATATAGCCCTTTTTGAGAATGAGAAGTCATGAGAAGGACTTTTAGAGGAAACCAGTGTCTTAAAGAAACTTTAGGCAGTCTACCCACCATTTATGGACAGAGGAGCAAAGCACCAGCAAGACTTGACTTTTTCTGACTTATTCAGCAGACACAAGAATCCAGAGCCTACCTCTGAAGTGTTGATTTGGATTGTTACATAGATGAACTGCAAAAACTTGAAGAATGATCTCTCATCCACAACTTTTATAACATGTTCTTGAAGAATGGGAGGAAACAGAATTATTTCTTCCTTTCTACCTTCATGAAGCTCTCAGCAAAGGAAGACAAAGGCAATAGACACGAAATTCATGCTTGCAAATCCTACACTTCCATATCGGCACCTCTCATTTTAACAAGCAATCAATAAAGCATTAATCATGAAAAATGATTGTCATTCTCCTGTTAATTAAGGATATTCCTGTACCCTAAATGAGTACCACATCTATCACAATAATCTGACTTTTGTCTTACCTAGGACTGTGAGTTTTGTCCCACTGCCAAAGTACAGTCGTTCATTGTTCACACTGCTTTGGGGCCGCTCCTCTACTCTCATCCTCTGAGACAAACCTGGGCACTAACCCTCCCCCCATGCCTTAACAGCAAAAGGAGAAACACAAAGAACATCAATTTATGGTCCCCTAAAAAAAAAAAGTAGGTCTCCAAGAGAATGCCACCACGTCTGTGTGTCTAACCAGGTGAGATCAATCTCACAAATACCTCTTCCAGTGCTGTTTTTCTTCAAGTTTAGATGAATTGATTGTTGCAGCTTTCACCATTTCTTCAGAGGACATTTATCTAGTTCTTTAGGGCTACTATATATATTACTATATTACTATATATATTATATATATTACTATATATATTACCATATGCAGACAGACTGTTTTTCTCTGCTTACTTTCAGTTGAACACCCTCATTTCCTTCCTCATTTTCTTTCAACTTAATGAATATTCATCTCTTGTAAAATAAATATCTTTCTTTTTTCCTTTTTTCCTGCTCTGTAAAGTAACTTGTAATATATAATGCAGGACCAGTCTCCCATGGTAGTAGTTCCTAAACACCCCTCCCTTTCTCCTTCCCTGGAAGCAAGTCTCTGCTTTTATTGCCTCTATTCTCTTAGACGTGATTATTGAAGTTAACTGCATAACTGACTATGATTGATGAAGGATCAGATTTTCAACCATCTCATGCACCTCAGATTCACACTGGATTTCAAAAAATATATTGATAAGTGAAAATATCCAGTCATTTAAGTTTGTAGAGTCTTGATTTTGTTTTCTAGAGCAGCCCAAAGTGTAACTGTAACTCTGTTCTTTCCAGATAGCTTTTCTTTGACTTGTCATTAATCACCTATATCCCCAGGAGAGCTAGAATTTTGGAGAATAGTTATACTGG
>VWZO01006657.1:12380-24395 GCA_013396975.1 Bucco capensis
GAATAGTAATTTTTGCATATGTCTGTTTATTAAGACAATCTGCTTTTGATATACATGTATTTTTTTAAGCCATTCCTCATCCAGATTCTCTCTATGGACAACTTCTTATTCACTAAAAACACATTCATTCAGTTCTCCAAAATGAAATGTGTGTCCCTAAGTAATAAACTTAGTCCACTCTCCAAAGTAGAGTGGGTTACTAGCACACCAAAAAACCACCAGTTTAGTAATGAAAGGGAAAATAAGGTTGAAGTGAAGTTCTCTGAAAAGAAGACCTGGTATTTGAAGTGAATTTTAAAAGAGAAAAAAAAAATTCTTACCGATTACTGTAAGTTTTGTGCCGCTGCCAAAATTCAGATTATTAGAGTCACAGTGACAAGGTGTTGCATCATAAACTAAGAAAAAGGATGCATTGCAGTTGACTTCAGTAAGCAGAAGCTTAAGCAATGTTTACTGTATCTGCAATCCCAATGATGCCTCAGTGTCTCTCTGAAGGACTTTGGCAGAAAAGCAGCTTCAAATACAAATGTGAAATCTGTAGCATTTATAAAAGCATTTCTCAGAGTTTTTTCATACTTACTTTTATTGTGTACTCTTTACCTCAAGTTGTTTCACAGCCTTTCTCAAATCTCCTCGATATCTCATTGATACTACCTGATATTCTCATTTTACAGATGTAGAAACCATGCATGGAAGTGGTAGAGGTTGTCTAAGCTCTACAATCTAGAGCTTCCTTACTGTCAGTCTTGCACTCTAAGCAAGAGCTTAGGAACCTTCCTTTCTGCAATTTGTGGAATTAATGATCACATAATACTTGCTTTATGGTTTCCATAGTCACATGTTTTTTTTCATATAGGTTATTTGCCTTTGTGGCACTGAACTAACCCAAACTCATTTGTTTTCTCTTCAATGACAGGCCAGTCATCTTCAATAGTCTTTCAGAATTCCATTCCATTTTTTTTGGTAGGTTAAAAGTAATCTACATAAGGAGAGTTCAGAATAATCAGTTGGCTGGTCTCAGACAAACCCTTGATATCCATTAGGAAGAATTGCAGTCAGACAGTGTGGAGAAGGATTAGAGAAGACATTTGTGTTCACAGACGTAAGTCAGTCAGTAGACACTGGAGGCTTATTTAAGAGAGAAAATCCCAACACATTTTATATAGTGTCTCCAAAAATACCTGCTACATGTCAGAATTCTTTTTCTAACACTTTTATCACATTAATACATCAGAAAAAAACCCAAATTCTCTGCTTCACATACTCTGATAGGTTTTATATGCATTTGCAGTCAATCTGGTTTGTTGAAAATTATTCCAATGTCAGAATCTCCTGGCTTGCTTTCCAGAGCTCAGTTCTCAGATGCTGAAAGTAAATCCTAGTGTACTAGGTCTGTCAAGAAAAACCAAGAGAGAAGAACTTGGCCACTGTGCTGCAGAGCTGGCTGCAGCTGTCTGAACAGCCTCCCACACGGTGTGTGCACATAGAGGTTTTTGTAAAGGCATCCTGGGCAATGTATCACCGTGGCCCCCCTGTCCCCACAACGATACAGCCTCGTACAAAAACAATCCCACCCAGGGCTCCACCCTCCCAGTTTTGTCACCAGGAAAGATTGCCATGGCAACCACAGGCCACATCCTTCCTCTGCCAATGCTGTTTCTGTGTGCTAGTCCCATTACCTCTGTGTATTCATTGTCACTGAATTTAGAATTCTGATAGTTTTTTCTTACAGACAAAAAGTTAATATATGTATTTTTTTATTTGCTGGTTTGAAAAGAAGTTATTTTTCACTTAGTAACATGAAAGTGTTCATGCTGCCTTTCCTCTCTCTCTTTATACTTCTGCCTCTGGATGATAAGCAGACCTCAAGCCTACAGCAATTGGTTTGCGTCGAGAGTGATTTATTTAACATAGACAAGTGTTTGTGTTTGTAGTAAGATCTGATTGTGAGTATCCTCTTTGATCTGTGCTGGATTTATCATAGTTGCTCTGAAAGACAGGAAAGTAGGTTGCTGAGCTTTTAAGTTCGTATTCCTCTGACAGAATCACAGAATCACCAAGACTGGAAAAGACCCCCAGGATCATCAAGTCCAGCCTATGACCCAATACACCACAACATCTAAACCATGCCACTCAGTGCCACATCCAATCTTCTCTTAAACACCTCCAGGGACGGTGACTCCACCACCTCCCTGGGCAGCCTATTCCAGAGCCCAATCACCCTCTGTGTGAGGAAGTGCTTCCTAATGTCCAGTCTAACCCTCCCCTGCTGCAGCTTCAAGCCATGGCCTCTTGTCCTGTCACTAGCTGCCATGGAGAAGAGCCCAACCCCTACCTGACTACAACTTCCCTTCAGGTAGTTGTAGAGGGCAATAAGGTCCCCCCTGAGTCTCCTCTTCCTCAGGCTAAACAGTCCCAGTTGCCTCAGCCTTTCCTCATATGGCTTCCCCTCCAGCCCCTTCACCAGTCTTGTTGCTGACTGTCCTGTTACAGGAAGCAGAAGCAAAAGCTTCTCCTAGGTGCCTGTGATTCTCAGTATGAAAAGGCTTCATCTAGGACTAGGAGTGTGCATTCATTCTGAAGACTGTATAAAGGGAGTAGAAAACTGGTGGTAATGGGTAACAAGATACTTTTATCTCCTTCGCTTCCATATAGCTAAATGGAGACAGAGAACTGTATTCTTCCTCCAGAGGTTTGCCCAGGTATGATGTAACTCCCAAAGAGAGAAAGATCTGTGAGTGGGACAGTGTGTATCAGCATGAACTGAGGCAAGCCAGGGAAAGGCAGACATGGGAACAAACCAGTTTATATTTGGGGCATACACAGCCCATGCTGATCTAATCTTCTCAGATAAAATGTCAGCACATAGTCAGCTGCAGTAAACATGTTGTTCATATTGCTCTGTAGTGGTTTCACTTTAGTCTGCATTGATATAAAAAGATAGGCTGTAGTACAGGACACAACCACTCCAAACATGGTAGTTCTGCTAGGAAAATGACAAATTATTTCCTCTTGTTGTCAGATATCACAGAAGAACCTGTAATTTCTAATACAGCTGTTTCAGCTGGGAACAACTGTTAGTGTTCCAGGGAAGGGAATGAGAAGCTGAAACACTTAGGATCAAGACACAGGACAACAGAAGGCAAGATACTGGTCAGGTGATCTCAGGTGCTCCTCTATTGTGTAACAGCAAAACTATGTGCTTAAGTTACTAACTATGGGAATGCCTGCAGGCATTTATCTTCATTTAGATTGAATTATTTTTAAAAATACATTTAGGATTTTAGTTGTCTGGCTCTGCCTAAATAGTAACACTAATACTGGGACAGTATTTGCCTGCCTTGTTCTTAGTCTGCCTCTGATTTCAGCACTGTTTATTCAGTGTCTGAAACTATTGTATTAAAACTCATTTAAGATTATTCTTTCTTCTTCTCCAGTCTACAGCTCCATTAGTGTCCTTACTGTCACTAATGGACTCTCTTCCATATATCTTAAAAACAAGCAAATCACCTTTGTATTAATTTTGGAGAAATGCTTTTATGTGATGCTAACATCTCCTCAGGGCATGTTCATAAGGCAATTTCCAAGACATGCCAGCAGAGACCAGTCTTGTCCCACTTTGTTCATCTGTAACCTGTGAAAAAGAAAGGCCTTGCAGGTCATTAATTCAAAGGAGAGAATGGAAGAGAGGAAAGACAGTCCCTTGATTTTTATTTCCATGTCTGTCATAGGCTTGATGGGTCAAACTGTACAAAACTTCAGAGATCTCTTGAGGGAAGAAAATAAGATGGAAAAGAACTCTTGGATTGAGATAAAGGTAGTTTAATAAAGAAAAAGCAAAGTCTGTGTGCAGAATCTAAGGAAAATAAGAAGACTTCTTCTCTATTTCCCATCTGCAGGTGATGCTCAGCCACTTCCTGGGAAGTAGGGTCTCAGTACATGTAGCAGTTGCACCAGAAGACAAACACCTGGATAAAAAATGTCTCCTCTCCTCTTCCTTTCTCTTAGACTTTTATGGCTGAGCACAACTTCATACGGTATGGAATATCCCTTTGGTCAGATTGGGTCAGCTCTTCTGACTGTGTCCCCTGCCAGCCTGTTGCCCATCCCTGGCACACTGGCCTTTGGAGTGGGGCAGAGTGGGAGGGTGGGTTTGGAGAGACAGCCTTGAGGCTGTGCAAGCAGTGCTCAAAAGTACCTGAAACACTGCTGTGTTATCAATACCTTGCTAGCTACAAATACAAAGCACAAACAATGAGGGCTGCTATGGGGAAAGTTCACTCCATCTCAGCCAGAGCCAATACAGTGATGCTATACCATCCTGTGTGTGTGTATTTCCTTTATTTACCTTCCCTTCTCCTTTACCCTATGTTTACTCAAGCTTCTTGATAGATGCCATTGATTTATGCCCAGATTGTTCCACTAAAAACCAATAAATATCATTTCACAAATGTTCATCCTCTGCTCCCAATGCATTACCTGTATTGGATGATTAACACAAGGCTATCTGTACCATCATTTCCATTCTGAGTCAGTTGTTGTCTCACAGGAAGCCTGAGAAAGAGCAGTTGTGGTGGGAAACACCTTCTGTTTAATATCTTTATTAACAATCTGGGCAGAGTATACCCTCAGCAACTTTGCAGACAGCACCAAAGTGGGAGGAGTGGTTGTTACACTACAGGGTCTTGCTGCAACCCAGGAGGACATTGTCAGGCTGGAGAAATGGGCCAACAATAACCTTATGAAATTCAACAAAGAGAAATACAAAGCCCTGCACCTGGGGAGGAATAATATGCTGGAGATGACCCAGTTAGAAAGAAGCCTGACAGAAAAGGACTTGGAGCTCCTGGTGGATGCTAGGTTGGCCATGAGCCAGTAATGAGCCCTTGTTGCGAAGAAGGTGAATGGTATCTGGGCTGCATTAATCAAGGTATTGACAGCAGGTCAAGGGAGGTGATCTTTCTCCTCTACTCAGCTCTGGTGAGGCCACATCTGGAGTACTGTGTTCAGTTCTGGGCTCTTCTCTACAAGACAGACAGGGATACTCTAGAAAGCATTCGCCAAAGGAGCACAGGGGAACTCTGACTGCATCCTAGGATGCATTAAGAGGAGTGTGGCCAGCAGAGCCAGAGAGGTTCTTCTCCCCTCTACTCTGCCCTGGGGAGGCCTCCCCTGGAATCCTGTGTCCAGTTGTGGGCCCCTCAGCTCCAGAAGGATAGGGAGCTGCTGGAGAGAGTCCAGCACAGGGCCAGCAAGATCCTGAAAGGAGTGGAGCATGTGCCCTAGGAGGACAGGCTGAGAGAGCTGGGTCTCTTCAGCCTGGACAAGAGGAGACTGAGAGGAGACCTCAGCAATGCTTAGAAATATGTGAAGGGTGAGTGTCAGGAGGAGAGAGCCAGGCTCTGCTCAATGGCATCCAATGGTAGGACAAGAGGGAATGGGAGCAAGTTGGACCACAGGAGGTTTAGTATTAAGCTGAGGAGGAACTTGTTTGCAGTTCAGGTGCCAGAGCACTGGCCCAGGCTGCCCAGGAGGCTGCGGAGTCTCCTTGTCTGGAGACATTGCAGAGCTGCCTGGACACATTGCTGTGTGTGCCCTGGTCTAGGTGATCCTGCTCTGGCAGGGGGGTTGCACTAGATGATCTTTCTAGGGCCCTTCCAACCCCTGACATTCTGTGATACTGTGATACTGTGACTGCAGAACTTCAAGACAGCAATGACCACAAGAGATCTCTGTGTTTTTCTGCTACTGCCTGGAAAGTGCACAGCTGTGACCAGTCGATATCCAGCTCATTAATCTGCTGGATGTTGAAGGGTACTGGTAAGTTTCTTTTCCCAGGGCTTCAAAATTGCACTTACCACTCTAAAATAAAAATGCTCAGGAGTGCAGCAATAGAAAGGGATCCTTCCTCTAATATGTTCTGAGAGCTGATAAAGCTAGTTTTCAGTGTTTATGCAAGAATTCTCAGGTAGGACTGTTACATGACTTTTCAGGAACTGGTACATTACTGAAAGAGAATAAAATCAAATCTAAAAAGAAAAACCCAAAAGTCACTCCCAAAGTTAGTACCATTGTTTTTATATTCCTTAATGATTTCTGCCAGAAACTGCTTTTCCTGGAGCTTTCCCAGGGCATTTGGATCACCAGTACTATCTCTATAGAAGATTAGAGCTGAAGACAATAAGGCACTCGGTATGCCTCTGCTGTGTGAGACAATGCTTTCCCAGGGCTTCTCTGCTAGATCTCTGTAGCCTGCAATGAACAGGGAGTAGACTATGTACCTGAGAGTGTATTGAGGAGCAGAGGAGCATTCCCTGGGAGCAAGGAATGTTTTTTTACACTCATAGCTAAGCAGCATCTGGAGTCATAAGAATATTGTCTACCAGAGGAAGCAAGGGGTGGTGTGTGAAGCCAAGTCTTTCAAAACGTCTTTGGAGGACCAGGGCAAGTTTGGGATGCAACTAGATTTAGCCTCTCCAGAACCTCCCCTGTGTCCACCAGGGCAATAGACATGAGTTTCTGTCATGCATCCAGATTTCCCTAGCCTTTGAAGAAAAGGGAAGTCCTAGGAGCACACACAGGCAATGGCAGGTGGGGGAATCCTAATACTATCCTGCTCTCACTTTTCTCAGACCCATCACAGAAGAGAAATTAGTTCGCCACAAGTTCATCTCTGCAAGAAATGAAGACAGAGGCACAATGGGAGGCAACTTCTGCCTTCAGCTGTCCCTCCCAAGGGGAGCACTAGGTTTTTGTGCTTTCCTTTTTCTGCCCATGCTGTGAAGAGCTGTCATAATTGAACTCAGAACTGTATGCATTTCTGTGGCAAGGAAGAGAGAGAGATCTTGTAAATAAGCAGTGTGTGGAGCAGGTGAACAAAAGTGGTGCAGGGCACACTGTTACTTGGAAAGCTGCCAAAGGGCTGTCCCTTCCTCAATGGAAGATTTACCTGGTGCCCTGGCTATGTTTTCTCCCACCTGTACTGGTACCATCCTCCTATGTCTCCATAATCAGAGTCTGAGCTCTCCTCCGACACCACTCAGTCTCTCATTGGGCACATCTGTCTTTGGGTTCATCATCAGAACGTGGAAAAACCTTCTGGTTGGTACATTTTGTCTTGGTGTTATAGTGAGGTCTGTGGGGAACCTCGGGGCCCAGAACATGGCTGTGCTTCTGTAGCACCAATCTTCAGAAGAATCTGCTGCTTTTCACTACCAGCATCAGCAGTGCCTCGATTCTTAACGCTGATCTGGGCGGTTTGTATTCTTGAAAGCTTGTTGTCTTTGAAGGTAAATGCTGCTGCACTGCTTTATCTGTCCCTCTTCCCTACAAAAACTCCTGGCTCTATTCTCTTTTTCTTAGTTCTTTTCTGCTCTTCCTCTGCCCTCCTCCAACCTGTCTCTCTTCCATTTTTCAGAGACTTCATGCCTCTCAGGCAAGGAGGTGATTTTATCTTAGTGCTCAACCCCCTTGCTGCACCGTGTGATCACTCACAGCACAGAAATACGTGGCTGCATCCTTGGATGTCACATTCTTGATTGTCATCACAGAGAGATCTTTGTCTCTGCTTATGGCAAACTTGGCTTCACTGTAACCTTCCTCGTAAGAGATTTCCCTCCATGTAGAAGTAGTGGCTACTAACTTCAGACCATTTCTTGGAGGCTGCTGGTACCAGAACATATAGTCACGTGTAGTGTAATTCTGGTAACACGAGATAGCCACAATCTCACCAGCTCTCGTATGGGTTTTTTCTGGCCATTGTGTGATGGGGCTTCCCACCTCAGCAACTGCATAAATGAAAGAAAAAAAGAGAAAGAGGGGTGACAGAGTATAGACGATGGCCAAAAAGTGTCCTTTACCTCACCTCAGCCCTGCATGGCCTGGATCAGAGCTGTGCTGCAATGGATCTGTTGTCTCTCACCAGATGAAAGAGCAAGTAAAATAGCCAGCATGGCCCACCAGCTGTCCCAGAATAGTGTGTTACTGCTCGTTGTGAGTCAAGAGAGAAGAGGCTAGAGAGACTGATGCCCCTCCCCTTGTTCTGATTTCTCCATTCAAGATCAGGCAGAAAAGGGTGAAGAGAGAGTTCACCTTTGGTACCCTCTTTTGAAAAGCAAAGCTAAGTGTTCATGTGCCTGTAGGGTTTGCTTTAGCCTTTACACAAGACAGGCAGTGTTCTGAGCTCCTGAGGAAAATGCAGGACTGCTTGCAGACCAGTAAGTTGCTGGCTGAATGTTGGACTTCCTGCCATTCCATCATCATGCATGTCAGGGTATCTGTCAGCCATGAGCCTGGGAATATTGGCCTCAGACATGAGTTTTTGACTCATTTACTCTTATGGATATAACTTGGGCCATCTTTCCAGAAGGGTTTATTCCAGTAAATGTAAACATAGATTGTTTCATTCCGGAGAGAAGTCCTTGACACCTGAAAGATGATACCTCACAGCCCAGAAATTCTGTTAGACAGAAGCAAAGATGATAGACCAAAAGAGCAGAGGCACAAAAATCCTGTTTAATCACATCTTAATTTCTTCCTTCTTCCAGACAGAGGAGCATATTCCCTGCAGTTTAATCTTCCTGGGAGCTCTAATTCACTTCTGAATTACAAAAAGAAAGGGATCTCTGCCAGCCTTCTTTGCTGAAAGCAAAAGTTTTGCTTTGGAATTTGCCTCATGAACATTCTATTGTTTCTAGTCTGACAAGTCCATCCTAATTGTTTTAACCTATACCACTCTCTATTCTTTTCTGAACGTAAAAGATTCAGTAAAATTGTATTATTGTAGCCAATACTTTTCTCCCTAGTACTTTGAATGAAATAGGCATATTTAGTTTCAATGATCTTCCTCAGTGATCCCAACATTTCATCTTCCAAACAGTAGACAGTAGTAGTGAAGCTTTGTTTTCTTCCCATTTTGTTGGTATCTCCCCTCGCTTATTTGCCTGAAGCCCTAGAGGGATTCATCTCTTCCCTTGATCTTCACATATTTGTAGAAAAGGCATGTTCTGTCTGTAAATCTAGTGATATTGTACTCTCTCTGGGCCTAAGGCTGAGTTCCTAGGGTTGTACCAGGATTAAAAGCAATGTGAATCTCAAAAATGTTGGTAGGGAATGTTCCCTGTCTCACATTTTTAATCCTGCTTTTTTTAAGAAGCTAACAGAAACTACCTGAGAAGCTCTACCTTTTTCCCTGACAGGAAACAAAATGTATTCCGTGTGATGTATCAAAGTTTTGTACCAAATCCAGGGTCATGGACACTTTTGACAACAGCTACTGTGCTGTCCCTGCCAGTTCTTGCCACTGTAGGGGGCAAGAACGCAGGAGAAATGATCCCTTCCCTATCCTCCAGCAAGGCTGAACCCCTTTCTGGATGGATTACAGTTTTAGTGACTTCTCAAGAACTGTAGACAACGCAAAACATTTT
Organism: Bucco capensis; assembly: GCA_013396975.1. Taxonomy (NCBI): domain Eukaryota; kingdom Metazoa; phylum Chordata; class Aves; order Piciformes; family Bucconidae; genus Bucco; species Bucco capensis. The sequence continues at coordinate 21,806 of VWZO01006657.1, forward strand.
TTTTAAAAATTACTTTTCTTATCTTTTACATTTTTCTTTGAATTTTTGTGCTGCTTCCAAAGTCAATAGAGAAGTTAGCAAATGAGTTTGAGCAAATTTAATATACCTTCCTTTTCTTTGATTGTTTTGACACAGATTATCTTTTGGTGCATATTTTTAGTACCTACTCTCCACAATTTACTCCTCTTTTTGTCTTTCATGGAAGTCTTGTCTTGATTTTGCTTGTTCTCCATCTGAATGTACTGACACCATGCCCTTTCAACTTACTGCTAGGATGGGACACCTTGAGATGCTTCCATGGGTTATGTTACAGTATCACAGTATAGATTAAGGGTTGGAAGGGCCCTACAAAGATCATCTAGTGCAACCCCCCTGCCAGAGCAGGAGCACCTAGACCAGCTCACACAGCAATGTGTCCAGGCAGCTCTGCAATGGCTCCAGACAAGGAGACTCCACAGCCTCCTGGGCAGCAATGCTGAGACAGTTCCATGGGACATTGCTGCTTTGGTGGATTTGTTCAAATGAGCCCTACATGTCTTGTGCATGGAGACACTGCAGGATTTTAGTATGCTTATTGTTGGTCATACTAGACCTGTGAAAAACCTTTTCTTCCAGTGCTGATCTAGGCACAGTCTGAAAATCACTTGGGGTCTGCTGTGGCCCCTGGTGCCATAACTGTGCCAACAGCAGAGGGAGCATTAAACTCATTGCNGTGCTGATCATACTTCAAGTGTTGGAGGGGGAAACTCTTTCAGAGACTTGATGGGACATGAAACAGAGTCTAGAGATTGTAAGAATGAATTCTAAGATCGTGCTGTGTGAGAACTCGGAGACAAGGCAAAATCATTTCAGGGCAGCTGGCTTGTACATTGATGCCTAGTCACATGTGTTAGAATTTATTACTCATTCCAGGAGGAAGATTTTTATTCAGAGTAAATTCCCTGTCTCAGGAGACAAAAAAATGGTTGTATACTCTGAAAGAAGGCACTGTCTGGAAGATGTAACTCAGGACATCTAGTGTGTCTCTCAGAAATTGCCTAACATTGCTGCCACCTGAGGAGCAGCCAGGTTGACAGCCTTTATGCTTTTCAGTTCAAAATGCCTTGTGTGTGGAGGTCTAAGTGCTAGGAATTGGAGTTAGACCACAGGTACCAGGAACTGGGGAGACCTGAGTGAGTGAACTTAAACACCAGAGGAGCAGGGCTACAGGTAAGAGTGGCCATGTGTTCATCATGCCAGCAGCTGGGGCACGGTAGGTATGTCAGAGTGTGTGTGCATGTTTGTAATCAGCAGTGGACATGCAGCCACACTAGCTGGCAAGTGGGTAAAGTGATCTGAGATCCAGCTGGGTGTGGGTGTGTGTGGCAAGATCAGTGGGAAGTGGCAACCAGAGGGAGCAGGTGTGTCCCCAAACCCTATTGGAGGGGGTGTGTGCACACTAGCAATTGAAACAGGTCTGCAAGACTTGGGAGCTCACAGGTCCAAGGTGCTGGCAAATGTGGTGACTAGGACCCAGAGGCAGCTCCTAGGTAGACTCAGTATCTAAGCACAGCTATCAAAAGGATGTGCATTTTAACTATTTATACATGAAACCCTCATCCAGTTCAGCCAGAAAGGGAAACAACATGAGGCCATTGGTGCTGGTTTCTGGTTGTCTGTATGGAGTGTGCATCTCCCTGCATTATTTTTTGTGGTTGGCCATGTATACATGTACACATACATTGTATCTGTGTTGGTCTACTGGTTCTATATTCTCAGTCCTGCTACCAGGTAGGACAGGGAACATGGAGCTGTGGCAGCTTCCCTTCTGTCAGGCTACCAGATTCAGCCCAGACTAACTTTAAGCCTCAGGGAAAGCTGTGAGATCTCCTTAGGGGAAAAACAGACCACAGAAGAGATGTGACAATGAGGAAAGGGCTGAGCTACCATGTCAACACTTCCTACTTGAGAGCATTTAACAAAAGTTTGAAATGGTAAGAACTTGCTTAGCAGAAGTTTGCAGTGGATTTGGAAACTAATGTCATGAAACTTTCCATAGAGCACAAGAGCTCTCCATCCCNATTGTTTTGACACAGATTATCTTTTGGTGCATATTTTTAGTACCTACTCTCCACAATTTACTCCTCTTTTTGTCTTTCATGGAAGTCTTGTCTTGATTTTGCTTGTTCTCCATCTGAATGTACTGACACCATGCCCTTTCAACTTACTGCTAGGATGGGACACCTTGAGATGCTTCCATGGGTTATGTTACAGTATCACAGTATAGATTAAGGGTTGGAAGGGCCCTACAAAGATCATCTAGTGCAACCCCCCTGCCAGAGCAGGAGCACCTAGACCAGCTCACACAGCAATGTGTCCAGGCAGCTCTGCAATGGCTCCAGACAAGGAGACTCCACAGCCTCCTGGGCAGCAATGCTGAGACAGTTCCATGGGACATTGCTGCTTTGGTGGATTTGTTCAAATGAGCCCTACATGTCTTGTGCATGGAGACACTGCAGGATTTTAGTATGCTTATTGTTGGTCATACTAGACCTGTGAAAAACCTTTTCTTCCAGTGCTGATCTAGGCACAGTCTGAAAATCACTTGGGG
>VWZO01006659.1:0-21560 GCA_013396975.1 Bucco capensis
GAATTGGATGACCAGGATGGTATCTACATTAAATATTGTACTGATTGTAGTCTATTTAACCTAAGGCGTTTGAAGGCCCATACTAAAACTATGAACCGTCTTGTCCAGGGGCTGCTTTATGCTGATGACGCTGCCTTTGCTGCCCATACAGAAGTAGCTCTGCAGCGTTTAACGTCCTGCTTTGCAGCTGCTGCTGAACTTTTTGGGCTGGAAGTTAGTTNTTGCCACTGGCTGTTGCAATAGAGGAGCCCCGAAGAGGAGATACAAGGACTCCCTGAAACAACATCTCACCCTTGGCCACATTAATCACCTTAACTGGTCTCCTCTGGCCTCCAATCGATAGGTCTGGAGACATACTAATTTTAATGTCGCGGGTGTTTTTGAGAAGGCACACAGGATCACTCTTGAGGAGAAAAGACAGTGCAGAAAGAATCGTGTCTTGCAGGTTATACCTCCTAAGGAGTCCTTCTGGTGTGCCTTTTGCAACTGCTCTTGTCTGTCCCACATTGGCCTTTTCGGCCATCAGCGCGCTTGTAAAAGTCGCTTGTGAAGAGTGTGGATGGAGCCCTTCCAGGATCTTCATTTGTGAAGCCTAGCCATGGTAATGGAATATTGTTAGGGAGGAGGTCTTGAGCAAATCAAGGACTTGTGTGTTCTCTGTAGGACTTCAGGAGAAACTTGATTTCAGTTAAATGAATTGTTCACCAGTACTGTTGATAGCAGAGACCAATGGAATACAGAACTAGGGAGAAAAGGGGAAGGGCAGGCAGTTATAAGCAGATAGATATGCTTTCTTTTAAAAGAGAACAAAAAAATTTAGTGGACTTCTACTATATTACGTGTTGGAAACTATGTTTCTAAAAAGTCTGTGAAAGGATTGTCGTGCAAAAATAGAGAGATGAAGGGGGATTTTTTTTTTTGCCACAATTTTGAGGCATTCTTGAGATTGTAATAATGTCAAAATCTTGTATTTTACTTTTTTTGTTAATAAACAAAAGCCACACTACTCAACTAAATACACTGTCAAAAATACCTTTAAAGAATAGGTGGTTGTTCATATTGTAGTGTAGCTAAACACTCATATTCTTCTTTAAAATTGTTTTTTGCCAGTATGTCATGTGTTTATTGTGGGAACCATGGTGCCTTAAGCTGGTTGTCTGAATAATACTTTTCTGTATGTGCTAATAACTGCTACTAACAAAAATTCAATTCACTGTTCATTATATAACCACTGAGAGTGATACCAATAGAAAACAAAGTGACAAAGGGAAAACTTGAAAAACTTAGTTTGTTCTCAAATCTTAGCTGAAGTGTTGCTGTATGGGTACACTGACCTTATAAACTCTTTATGTTTTTATCTTCAAATTAGAGAAAATGTTATTACATTAACTTAGCTGAGTGTACCTGTCCACATTGTTTGTGAGAAAATATTATACATCAACTGTTTAAGCTCAATACATAATTCCTAGCCTGGTATAAATTTTATGAAGGGTTATATTTTAGTATTATGTGCAAATGACTATTTATTTCAGTTGATGTTGCTGCACTCCACCATTAATAAATGAACTGTAATTGATGAAGTTGTCTTTGTTGCAGGTTTCCTTCCTTTGCAATACCTAGCAGAGGTAGTTGTCCAGTCTTAAACAAAGCTTTCTGGGAGTGACAAGCTAAAAAGCTAGACTTACAGAAAAGTAGTGAGATGTTCAAGCTCGCTAGTGTGCCTGAAAATTGGCCTTACTTTAGGGACACTTTATGCTTTAATTTAGAACTTACAGGAGCTTACACCCTTAAGCATGTGTGGCCTAAAACCTATTAACTGATTTGTCTAAACTTTTTTTTTCCAAAACTTCTAAAAACTGCTTGTTTCGTTTAGGCTTCAGATGGAAGAAGTTGCATTCTTGCCTTATGTTCTGTTTCATCTGATAAACATTCATCTAGGTCAGTCAGAGCAAAGTCGTGTCTGATGCTGCTGAAGGAGTCAAACCTGTATTGTAAAACAGTTTGTTGTGGCTTTGCCCTATTTTGGGAAAAAGTTCTCCTCATACTGCCACTTGACAAATTTTTATATGTAGACCTTTATGTAACCTCTGCCTAGCATTACTGATGTTATATACCAAATAATAATATAACCTTTTGTTGTATGTATGTATGTGGTAAAGGTAGGTTTTTCTTAAGTGGACTCTGATGTAGGCTGATACCTATCAGAAATCACTTGCTTAACAACAGAGTGCTCAGACTGGAGGTATGGATATGAGAGAAGTCTTCAAGCACCTATATTGTTCAGGGCTTTAACACTAAGTGCTGTCATTTCCAAGCATCTAGATTTTCAACCAGTTTTCTTCTGGAATTAAAAAAAAACTTGAAAAAAATACCAGAATGCCACCAGATGTCTTTTATGAATATGCTTTATATAGAGGAATAGCCCACACTTGCTTAATATTTCCTGAATGGAGAAGAAAGGTGGAAAATAACCCTAATAAGCAGAAGGCCTTACTTGCTAGTGTGAAGGTTAGAAAACATATGTTACATACTCTTCCACAGGAACATTTGAATAGATCTATGGCCTCTCTTGATTTTTAAATGAGCTAGAGCTTTAAAAATATTATAACAATGGCAGTTATCTAGTTTTTGCATAAGGACTGGGGGTGGGGAAGAATTAAAGAAAAAAACATTGGAATTTAAGATGATATTAAATGATAAGAAGAATAGATAAAGCAAAGTAACTAGATGGAGATTTTGATCATAACACATGCAGTGAACAAGAAAAATCTGAGGAAGAATAGTTTAACATAATGGTTGTTATTAAAGTGTAGAACCTGAATTCTTCATGAAAAAGACAAGTCCTTTTCTAGATGCACAATATAAATAGGGAACAATAAAAGAAAATTTCCATGTTTAATGCTCAGTTGAATGTGTAATATAAATCTGCAAAGTCATACAAAGAAGGAATAAGTGCATCTGTTTTGTTGATTAAGGAAGTCTACCTCCTGCTTAAACCTATTCTGAAAAGGGGCAATGGAAAAAAGTTGTTATTGCTGCCTACTTTACAACACTGTATACTTTCTTAGGGAAAAATATTTCATTGTGTTCACAATTAATGAAGTCTCAGAATATTTGTTAAAGTCAGTTTTTAGACATGTATTAAGCAACTCCATAAATATTTCTAAGCAGTAGGTTGATCGCAATAAAAGCAGGAACATACAGTACTTGGATAAAGAGTAGAAGTTACATGTGCATATGTCTTCTATTGAGTTTTGGATCTTGATATCTATGAATGTATCTAGTTCATTGCAAATATGTATGTCCAGCCAGAATCTTCAGAAGTGATAGTTTACATATCCATCCAAATGTTTTTGGAATTGTAGTACTGCTATTATATTTTGCTTTAAATTGATCAGCGCTTGAAATAAACTTTTAAAACCTAATTCCTGGTGCCAGCATGTTTGGCATGGCTATATACCTACTAAGCAGAAGAAAAAAAAAGTCACATTGGAAAAAAGCTTCTTGGTCATTCCAGACAGAAATCCTTTTGAACCCTCAGAACACCTGTCTATTCCTCATCAGGTTTCGTTATTACTTAAAATTCAGGTCTGAAACCATACTTGTGGGTTTTTTAGGTTAAGGGTAGATGAAAAAATCTATGGTAACTCAGTTATGTTCTGCTGGAATGAAATGTTCCTTTCCCCCCTGCCCCCGCTTCCCCATATATATATAATCCAAAGATTTCTCTTGAAATACCTGTCATTTGTCATGAGAACACCAAGTGTCTCAAAATCCATTTGAAATGCTTCTGTGGTAACTTACATTGTTGACGTTTTAGTATCTTTGTTGCTCACACTGAAATCCCAGCCTGAGTCCTTAACCAGAAGTTGTGGAATGGTCATACAAAGCCCAGAGGCAATTCTATGGTGTACTGTAAAAATGTAGCCTGATTTAGGGACTAGTCTGTGGAGAAGGAGAGTTGGGCCTCAAAGCACTCAAAGCTCCTGCAATGTACTTTCATTTCCTTTCTAGCAAAACTTCAGAGCCATGGAAGAGGAAAATACTCGCTACATACATACACTCCATTGGAAGGAAAAGGATAAAGAGAACTGGTAGCTTACACCGAAATCAAATTAATGTTATAGGGTATGTAAATCACCAGAGGTATCTGTCTTTCCCCCCTTCNAAGCCTTTGGCTGCCCAACACTGCTTTGCTCATTTGCCTTTCAATAAGATTTATATAAACTTGAATTCAGTCTCTGTGACTATAACACAGTGCACACCCCACCAGGTTCCGGGAAGCAACAGATCCCGCAGCTGCGAGCGGCAAGCAGCGGCAAACCCTGGAGCCCGCTCCCGTGAACCCAGGAACAGCTGCANCCTGGCTGGCGGTGCCTGCCCGCCATGGAGCTGTGCGGAACTGCAGGGACAGCCCCTGGTGAGCAAGGAGGCGGTGGAACGACCAGCGCCGGAAAAAGTGTGTAATAGGTGAGCTATATGAAGTTTGCTAATCAAACCAAGGGATTAGAAAAGAACAATATGTTAATAATTCACGAAATCTTTCAACTCTTANGCGCAGCGGTGACGCGGCCACGGCACACCAGGGGGAGGAGCTTCTGCAGTGAGGACTGTCGGGAACCTGTGGTGCTTCTGGGAAGAAGGAGAGGACGAGAGGGGGAAAGAGTGCTCTCCTCCATCTTTGCGGTGGCCAGACCACCTCTTCATCTCTCATCTATTCCTCCACCCACCATCACCATTCACCACCTGAGTTTCCTTCACCTTGCATCTCATCTGCCACCTCACCTTAGTTGGACTGCACCCTAGCAGGTTTTACTGTGAGTGGGGGGGCGGCCGGTGGTGTGAGGGGGGGAACCGGAAGGGTTTGTATCACCCTGTATATTCATTGTTATATATTCTTCTATGTTAAAAAGTTATTCTTTATAACTCACTCCCAGTGTGCAGCGATTTCTTTTCCTTTTGGGGAGGGGGGAGGTTCTTAAAGGGGCCTTCTTCTGAATTTGTCCTTTCAAACCAGGACACTGAATTACACATGAGTGAGTGGTAAAACTGTGCAGGAGGTGTGAATTTACAAGATTGTTTTGGAAGAGCGTTATTAATGTGAGAGTAATAAGATAATTGCTCAAGAAGCTCCATGGATAAAAGAGAATAGCAAAGAAAGGGCTACCGAGTGAGGAAAGAACAAAACACATAAAGTCCTTGAGATGTAGAAATGCTTGCAAATGTGAAACATTTTTGCTCGTCCTTATCTTTTAAATATGTTACATGACTTTAAATCCCTCTTTCTTGCTGAAGATGCAATGATTAAGAGATTAAAATCCAAACTGGAGTCTACAAATTCTTTCAAAATTATATACAGAAGAATTATAAGGTCTTTAGTAATATCTGAACAACAACAACAAATCCACTAAGGAATTACACCATAAAAAGTAGTCCATCTTACATATAATTCCTTTATAAAGTTAAATCTAAGTGATTTAATGGTTCTAGAGCAGTTTTATTATTGGACATGTAAAGGAACTATTCTAAGATTCAGTCTACCCTCTTAGCCACCTGACCACACTGACAAAAACTAACAGTGCTTTCATAGTGGTTTTGAGCACCATGAAAGTACAAAAAGAATTTGTACTTCCACAGCAAGGTGCTGTGAAGAACATATTTTTCTGTAGAAAGATGTAGTTGTGTAATGCTAAAAAAAAACACGCACTGTGTTTTTCTGAGTTAAATTACCCACTGAATACTGTTCATTCCCTTTGGCATAGTTTGAAAGTGCCTGACCATTTAAAATATAAAAGAAAGAATTCTGTTGTAAATGGTTTCTGCTTACTTCAGTTCCCTGTAACTAAAGAACGTAACAAAATAAGTCCTTTTTGCCAGTGTACTTACAGACTAGATTTCACTTTGCAGTAAATTCAAAATCTGTGTGTGTGATGAAACTTTATTAAACAACCACTGACATTAAGAAAAATTGGAGGTCAATGACATATATTTTGAGTATTTTTTTTATACAAATGATGAATAAAGTGGAGGTACTTGGAAGAGAGTCACAACCCTAAATCTTACAGATCATGTCATGAATGCTCTTTCACTGGGAAACACACAACAAGACTGTGAGGAAAAACACGTTGGCTTTGAGAAGCACAGGTATACCAGAAGATAACAAAAAAGAAAAATCTGGGTTAAGTACCTATTGTATTATCAATTGCTTTGCGACTGTAATTCCATAGCAGTATACTATTGGCATCCATTTTAGTGACATACACAATGTAGATAAAATACACCCATCTTGTTTATCTCTGTCTTTTGGTAGTGATTGCCCAGTTCTCGGTAAGTGCGTGCATGCGTAGTTTGAATAGATGCTTGTGTTAGTTACAATATACACACAAACATACTGGGAAAGGATTTTCTCTCTTCACATTGGACAGAAATATAATCTCTTCAGCAGCATACATCAAGACTGCTGCTTAAAAGTCCACCAAGTTTTTATATAAAGCTCTAGAAAAGCAGCACGGTTTTAGAAATCATGCCTCTCTCACAGTAAATATTGGCTAAAATCTTGAGCTCAGCATGCTAGGAAATAACTAAATATACTGCATTAATTTTTTAAGAAAGGTAGCAGAGCAGAAAATCCATAAATAAGAGTTCTCTAAATGACTGATGTCCAACCTATTCAAGCTTATCTTCATCACTGTAAACCAAGAGTCCATTTTTAAATTTAGTTGCCATCCAGTTCCATATATGCCATATCATCATTGTATTGATTCTTCAGCTTTTCATATCCATATTCATTAACAGCTGTGGCTTTAGCTTCTTGAATTATCCAGATTCTTTTAATGATGCCAACAAAAAGGAGAAGCAAAATTAGCTATTAAAAAAAGAAGTGGATGAGGTTTTGCTCCCAGGTAGTAGAGTGGATCATAGTACAGAGTCATCTGATAACAGCAGTCTAAAACAAACAAAAAAAAAACCCATGCACACAAAAATTTATGAGATCACGTAGGAGGGGTCTTTGTTTCAAGTGACCCAATAGAACATTTAGGACAGCATACCGTTTTTCATGTCTTGGATTTACTGCCTCACCCTTGTAATACCACTGTTGTGGTTCTTGTTGCTATGACGGTATAAGGATAAAGGCAGGAAGAGTGTTAGTAAGACAGTTATGTCCCTTTATTTTAATATGAATAGTCAGAAAGAAGCAAAAATCTAACAGAGACAAAACCACAGCTACTACCTAGCCTTAGTCTAGAAATACAAAACTCTCACAAATACTTTTTAAATACTCTCTGGCATTTAGAAAAAAATTTAAGAGTCGTTGTGTGGCTTGAGCCTGCTTTTCCCAATTTTATCAGTTTGGTTTAATTAAACAAGTTTAATTTCTTCACTCTACAAATCTGTGCACAAGATACTGTGGTTATTTCAAAGTCGAAGAGGTGATTTTGACATGATCATGTAGATTGCTATCCATTGAAATAAGTACTTCCCAGTCAACTGTTTTCTTTTAAGAAAAGCATGGACCTGTAAAACAGTATTTGTGAGAGAAGGCAGCACCTCCCATATCAGTGTCTGTTATTTAAGAAAAGTCCTGCCTATTCTGGTGATGGAGCAGTAGCAATGCACTGTGTGCCTACAGCTCAGCAGCACAATTTTACTATTTTCTCCTTTTCATTTTAAACTGTCAGTACAACTGATATAGTGTACCTCACAATTGCTAGTGGTAGCCATAGTTACTGCACAATTCCAAGGCTTTGGAATTAATAACAGAACTAGACATAATGGGCAAAAACTACTTCATAGGAACTTCCATCTAAACATAAGGAAGAAATTTTTTACTTTGAGGGTGGTGGAGCACTGGAACAGGCTGCCCAAGGAATCTTCATCCCTGGAGATATTCAAAACCTGACTGAACACCATCCTGTGCAACCTGCTCTAGGTTATCCTGCTCTTGCGGGGAGGTTGAATTAGATAATATCCAGAGGTCCCTTCCAACCTTTAACATTTTGTGATTCTGTGAATTCTGGTTGAGATGACCTTGACTAACAATAAGGAATAGGCTTTTTATAGAGAGTGGAGTTCTTTGAGTTCTGGAGAGAAATGAGAAAGTCCAGGGTTGTTTGTGTAAAAAATGAGTTATTTGTCAACCTGGCAAAGTGACAATTCAGTTAACCAACTTGGCAATGAAACTAACTTCTATGATGTCCTGAACTGAACTGCCTTCATTATAACACTGAAAAACACACCTACAGGCCAAAAAAAAATAAATCTGCCCAGGTCAAGATTCCTCCTCTGAGCATGCATAGCTATCTAAATGAATATGCATCTGTATGTAAATTACTAACAAATCAGTATCTAATAAGCATGTCTGTAAAAGTGCTAACTTCTGATTTTGTGTATAAAAGAAATGCTGAAACTTGCTGTTGGTGTGCTTGATTTGTGGGAATTCTACCGAGCACCCAGGCCTGGATAAACACCATATCTCTCTTGAGTGTGTGGAATTGGTTCATCGTACATGGGGCATGAATCCACTTCTTGAGCTACACAATCAGTCATAAAGCCCTTAAATTCCAGTAGTGCTTTTAAGGGTGGTCTTACCTTGTGGTTTGTTGAATTTGTGAAAAGCTGACTATGAACTGCAAGGACTGTGCTGGACTTCCGTTTTTGGTTTTTTTTCTAAGTTGTCCTACTAGTTTGCCACCTTCTATAGCTGTTTGTGCCATGCCTGCACATATTCATAGGCATTCAGGAGGATCAATTAGTGCAGTCCACGGAAGTAAAATTCTGTGAAACCTTGGCCATTTGCAAAGACAATAGGTGTTAGGCCTAATGAACCCCTTCCAAACCACATTGATTTAAATTACATTTATATAAATTCTTTAGGTTCCTAGGGAAAGTGGTGCTTAACTGTTTGCATGTCGTCCATGTGCTTTGTGTTCATGAGGGTGTTTTTGAAGACAGGCACTGCATACTATTCTTCTCTGAGATATTGAAATGAATGCTTCATCCTACACCGTGTTAAAGTGTATCTGTCCAGTTCCCTGTAACTAGACATTTTCTGTCTGGAAAGAAGAAAATGGATATGCCAGTAGTTCACGCTAGCAGCAGTTGAACAAGTGAAGTACAGCCTGGTTAATTTTACTATGTGATTTTTCTGAGTAATGCAGGATTTAGCTTCCTGCTCCTGAGAAAGAGACACTGCACCACTTCTTGGCTTCTACATCAACATTGCAGGTATGTTTCAGAACACCTACAGGTTTGCCATTTAGAGGGACTATCCTGGTTTGGGCTGGAGCAGAACTGATTCTGCTAGGTGGCCTTGCTTCCCAGCCAAGACTCCTTTCAGTGACTGCATTTCTGAAGCTGGCAGTATGTTTTTCAGAAACAGTGCTTACTTCCAGCAGTGATTAGGCCATTAGGCCTAACTGAGTTTACTGCCAAGAATTGGTATGTAAACCAGGGCCACTGCTGAATTTTTTTTTTTTTTCGTTTGTGGCTCACACTGAGAAAGGAAGGGGGGGCGTGCAGGGTAAAATCTGCACCTACAGGAAAGGCAAGTCAGGTGATCCCAAACGGACCAACTAAATATTCCATTTCATACATGTCATGCTCAATATAAATCTAAGGGGCCTCTCTTCTTCTCTCCACTTGCAGTTCTGCTTTGGGCCTATCTTTGCTGCTTCTTTCTGCCTTTCCCTCCTGAATCCAGCTTCCAGGATCCAGCTTCCCCCCAACCCGAGTCCAACTCCTGTCTGCTGCTGGAGGCCTCGTGTCCGCAGTACCAGTAGGGACAGTGACATAGTAACCAGCAGGGGTGGTGGTGGGTTTGGATCTTGGTGCTGGCTCTGTATATATTTGCATATATTGTCTACTGTTGCTGTTTTTCATTAAAGTAGTTAAAGTTATTTTGTTTTTTCCAATCCACAAGTCTTTTGTTTCTTTCCCTCAAATGATAATAGGGTCTGATTTGTATTTCACCTTAGCATCTCTGCAATTATGATAGAAAATCTGTCCTGTTGCATTAAAATCCTAAATAAAATAAAAATCAGTTGCTGGAAACAGTCTGCAAATTGAAATTACAATGTCTTTTTTGTCCCAAATCTATATAAAAATATTGCTGTAATTTATTATAGTGGCCTTGTACAGTTGTATTTTAATAATTCTTCAAGGTGCCTTCTTTCTAGTTATTTACAGAATTTTAACTGTTGTTATGTCACAGTGATCTACCCTATCCAGTATATCCACTGTCCAAAAGAGTTTTTATGTGTTATAATGTGATACAATCTGAGCCTGATGTGGTAGCACTTGCTAACTATAATCTGACAATGTGGAGAGACAATAGGATACTGTTTCCAAGGGGAATAACGTTCCTCAGTTTGGAGTTAGATACAGTATAATTTAGGTAAAAGAAACTGAATATATAAATACGTCATAAAACAAACAAGACAGTCTCTCAAAGTTAGCTCTGAAAAACACTTGACTATATTCCAAGCCACAGACATCACATTATTTTCTCTTGGTTTTTTGTTTGGGTTTGGTTTTTTTTTGTTTTCCACCTTGAAGATATGTTTTGCGGTCTTTTGATTTTTTACTTGTGTTACTAGTTGTTGTTTTACTCTTTTCACAGGATTGTAACAGTGAGAGGCTTTTTTGCGCCTGGAATGAAAGGAAAAAAATTTTGTTTTTTACTGTTTTATAAGGTTTTATTGTTTACTTCACCTCATGGAGGGCCATTTTCTTCTGGCTTTTTCTAAGTCATTTTTAAAATTAACCTCTTTCAATTTTTTAGATTTATTGACTTTGACAGATTCAGTATTATATTCAATACTGCACTCATATTTAAGTTCTCTGTAATAAAGGGACATAAAAATGTTGTCTAGGGATTTACTATGGCACTGTTCTGAACTGCTCTTCTGACCAGTCCAGAACTATGCTTTAGTGAATCATGTGCTGATTGCAAATGAGAAAATTCAGTTTAATATTGTAACTTTCAGCTTTGTGCTTCAAAGCCAAATGCAGTTCCGTAATCCCAACAGATTACAGGGATATACAGGGGACTTGGTGTAGGGAGGAGATTTTGTACTAGCCAACCACAGAATACTACTACCCTGTATCTAAGAGGCTGAAATTTGAGTAGGAAAGGACATTTAAAAAAAAAGTTTGTGAAGAAGTTCTGTAAAACAGCTGTCCTCAGTGCTATCACCTAACTATTTCTCTCCAACAGGGTGGCTCTGATATGTCTGAAGTGGAACTTTAATGCCTGCTGAAAATAAGACCTTGGTTATGGTTGGCACAGACTTTACTCAACATGCTACACAGCTCTTAAATGTCAAGATTTGTGCGTTGTACCTCATGCACAGGAAGGCTGCCAGGAAGGTTGTGGGTTGCAGTCATGGCAACAGGAAAAGAGATGTTTGATGAAAGAGCAATTATGACACAGTAGGCTATTACTTTTGCTGAAAATGTAAAACTAGAATAAAAATAAAGTGGGGTGCAGATTGAGCTTGGCAATTCAGTTACCATATACAGCAGTTTCAAATAAATATGATTTTTATAAACTGATGGATTGGCTGACACTGTCCATTAGCCCTATGCAGCAAATCACTACACTTTGCAGATGATTCCAAGCTTGGAGTAGTGGCTGGCACACCAGAAGGCTATGCTGCTATCCAGCGTGACCTGGACAGGCTAGAGAGATGGGCAGGGAGAAACTTCATGCAATATAACAAGGGTAAATGTAAAGTACTACAATCTGAGAACAACCCCATGTATCAGTGCAGACTGGGAACTGATCTGTTGGAGAACAGCCCTGGGGAAAAAGATCTAGGAGTCCTGGTGGATAGAAGGATGACCATGAGCCAGCAATGAGCCCTTGCGGCCAAAAGGGCCAATGACATCCTAGAACGCATTAAGAGGAGCGTGGCCAGCAGATCAAGAGAGTTTATTCTCCCCCTCTACTCTGCCCTTGTTAGGCCCCNCATAGCACAGGGACAGAAGTAATAATAATAATAATTATCACTATTGATAACTGCAAAACTAAATGACCAAGCTGTGCCATGGCTACCTCAGTGGCAGATGTTAAGTCCATATGGCAGGAGACTGTCGGAGAAATATGGAATAAAATAGAACAAGCAGCCATGGAAAAGCTAAAGGAGAGAAAGGAAGATGTAGAAATGTCTGACATCCTGGGAGCGATTGCTGAATGTGAAGAATTGGCTTAAGAACATAACAAAGGACCTCATCCACAGCTGCAAGATGTCTAGATTAGGGAACTAAAAGATGTTTGGGGGTCACGGGTTAATTGCTTAGGATTGCTTGTTAGATAGTGCAAAATTGTAACAGGACTACGTAACTATACCCCTTATACTCCCCTCTGTAGGTGCCAAGATAACGCTGTTGTAAATTACCGGTGAGAAATACCAGGGGAAACCTTGGGCCTAATGCTGTTGTAAATTACCCAGTGAGAAAAAACAGGGAAACCTTGGGCCCTTGGAGGGAATAGAGTATATAAGGAGTTGTACGCGAGAATAAAGTTGGCTCCTTTAGCACTTCATATTGTTGATGTTCAAGAGGTCCGTTATTAATTGGCTGAGACATCACAGGAGACAGCCTGTAACAACATGAGTCACTTCCTTATCTGACCCTACATACAGCTCAGAATGTCCTAAAAGCTCTGTGTTAAACAGACAAATAAACATAAAAACAAAACCAAACCAAAACAGCACAGAGCCCAACAACCTGTCTATTGTCTGTGAGAACAATTGATGATGGTCTGTGGATCAAAATCTGTCTGTATAAACAGTACAGCATGAGGCAACAAAATGGTTAGTCATTTTGTACGAGTCATAGTTGAGAATATGAGTTGCAGATGGTATTGAAAGCCTCTACTCTTGCAATACATGTTGGCAAATGGCAAAAGATTAGTCAGGAGAAGATGCAGTGGGAGATAAGGAGAGTTTTCCTTATCACTGTTCTGGCTACAGCATGTCTATCCTGAACAGGGGACCCAGAATGTTTGCAGTGTCCATGCACAAGCCACAGGTTCCTTCAAATAATGCACATAACAGAAGCAAGCTGCACGCTGTCAGAGTGCACGTGGTGTGTGAAAGCTGAGGCTGAAGCACTGAGCCTCTGCAGACACCAGCAAGTGTGCAAAGCATGAGCTGCTACAGCATGTACTGCACATCCCAACAGGTAACTGAAGGTCTGAAAGAGAGTGAAGCACTGGCAAGTGAATTTAGGAGGGGTAAATCTTTCTTTGTCTATAAGCTGTATGGAATATTAAATACTTGTGTTTGATAT
The DNA here is from genome assembly GCA_013396975.1 of Bucco capensis. NCBI lineage: Eukaryota > Metazoa > Chordata > Aves > Piciformes > Bucconidae > Bucco > Bucco capensis. The sequence goes on from VWZO01006659.1 coordinate 13,294, forward strand.
GCTTCATTCTCCTTTTGGTCTGCAGGCATTTACTGCGAAAAGAGTCTTTATAGCCCTAACCAACTATGTCCATTGGACCATTCTCCTTCCTAAGCTGATTATGCAGAGGGGTTTTTTGGTTGGTTGTTGGTGGTTTTTTTTGCAACTCCAGTTTCCCCTGGTACCCACAGCTAATTGTGGTGCTAATGTGAGCTTTAAGGGCAAGCAAGCCAGGTGTTTGCCTCTCCCAGTGAGATCAGAGGTAGGAGAACAGACTGGGACAATTAGACTGGGCTCAACTTTCAGTGGGCAACAGAGCATCCAGGAGCTAGCCTGGCACTGCCATAGGGTCACCCAATGATGGAGATACCTCCATGCAGAAATATTGGAATAAGAAGAGCCAGAAGATGTTCAAGGGGGCAGGTGTGGTGAGGGAGGAAGGAAAGGCAGCAACTCAGGTCATTCAGATTGGAAACAGTCATCTGAATCATCGGATTCCAGTGCAGCCTATTTGCCTTGATGTCTGTTTGAAGAGTTACTGGCAACAAATTGCTGTGAGAGGTGGAAATCAGGATCTTTAGAAAGGTTTGGGGTTAGGGAATGTGTCATATAGAAGCCCAACATTTCCTCCCCACTCCCAGTTCTGCTATCTTTTCTGTTTCTCATCCTTCTGGGGTGAAACTCTTCAGCCAAACCCACCAGAAAGCCAAGAGGGGTAGTGGAAAATCAAACGCTACAGCAGGATAGTAAACTGACTGATTTCAAAGTCTCCCACTCTACAGATAATAGTGCAAATATAAGATTGGTGACTCCTGAAAATCAGAATGTAAGCAAAATGATTGCTGTCTGCTCTAGACAAAAAAGACAAAGAGCCAGTTTTCTATTCAGCGCAGTCAGTCCTGTTAATTTATCCTGCCATTGAACTCAAACTGGGGGCTTGGGGGGGACTGTACCCCATCCTTCCCCTTCTGGAGGCAGCAGGGAGACTCCCAGCCCTCTGTGTTGACTGCATTGAGGCAGGAGGCAGGGCCCTGTGCCAGCATTGGTGCTGGGGCTCTTTGCAATGGTCTTCGTGCTGCTGGGGAAGCAGGTGCCAGATTCATCAAGCATTTAGGATGAAAGATTTCTTGAAGAAAGTCCTGACTAATTTCTGTACTTTGCACTATCTATGTATTAGTTATTTAGGTATAGATTATTGGTAGCATAGAAATATCTTAAGTAAATATCTAGACTTAAAATTCAGGATTAATTTCTAGCAAATCAGTAAGAACGTCCTAACTGTTCTGTGAGTTTATTTAGCTGCCTGAAGTACCTTGTAGTTTACCAAGTTACAAATTAATGATTAAAAAGTAATGTTGTGGTGGTCTAAATCACATTTCCTAGCAGAACTCTTACAATTAATTTCTGGATGTCAGAAAGTAGTAATTAATGAGATTTGTCACTTCTGATACAATAGTATTGCTTTTCGACATGCTATTCAATCAGGTATCAGGAGTAAGTGTTAATTTTGCCTTAGTGATAAATAATTTTCAATACTTAACAAAAATTCAGCTCTCTAACAAATATGTTTTAATATACTTTCAATAGTCACACATAAACAGTGGTACTTTTGGATGTATATAGTAGATCTCTTTAAAAATGTGTCCCAAGACTGGTATTTTAGTAAGCACAGGAGCAATTATATACTCTTCTCCCATAACTAGCAAATAGAAGTACTCCTGTGAATCTCTTAAAAAGTACTTCCCTCAATCTCCATTTGTCTTGGCACTGATAAAACTGAGTGAAACTGAACTGTGCAGTGGCAATTAAAAGCAGAAGAATATTTGTAGCCCTCAAAATTATTCTTCCTAAGAGCTCAGTTCATCAGTGTACGAATGCAAGGTTTGTGCACTTGCAAGGTTTGTGCACTTTGCTCACGCACAAGGGAGCACAATGCAACCTACCAGGGTAGCAAGGCAAGGACTTCTTTTCTTCTGATACTGGGCTTTTCTAGTTATATAAACACTGATAAATGCCTCTCTTTTCTTACATGTGGGATAAACAGTACAAAGCAAAGAAAAACAACATGAAGATAAATCCTTTTACTCTATACCATCATAACAGTCACTGGCACTGGAACCACAGTAGAACCATCGAATCATTTCGGTTGGAAGAGACCTTTAAGATCATGAAGTCCAGCCATTAACAAAGCAGGATACCACTAAACAACATTCCTATGCACCACATCTACATGTTTTTAAAATACCTCCAAGGATGGTGTCTCTACCACTTCCCTGAGGAGCTTATTCCAATGCCTAACCACTCTTACAGTGAAAAAAATTTTCCTAATATCTAATCTAAACCTTCTCTAGTGCAACCTGAGGCCCTTTACTCTTGACTTATCAGTTGTTACTTGGGAGGAGAGACCTGTCTCCAGCTCACTGCAACCTCCTATAAGGTAGTTGTAGAGAGTAATATGGTCTCCTGAAGCCTCATTTTCTCCACACTGAACAACCCCAGTTCCTTCAGCCACTTCTCATAAGACGTGTGCTCTAGACACCTCACCCATCTTTGGATGTGCTCCAGCAGCTTTCTGGTATTGAGGGGCCCAAAACTGAACACTGTATTCAAGGNAGCAAATAGAAGTACTCCTGTGAATCTCTTAAAAAGTACTTCCCTCAATCTCCATTTGTCTTGGCACTGATAAAACTGAGTGAAACTGAACTGTGCAGTGGCAATTAAAAGCAGAAGAATATTTGTAGCCCTCAAAATTATTCTTCCTAAGAGCTCAGTTCATCAGTGTACGAATGCAAGGTTTGTGCACTTGCAAGGTTTGTGCACTTTGCTCACGCACAAGGGAGCACAATGCAACCTACCAGGGTAGCAAGGCAAGGACTTCTTTTCTTCTGATACTGGGCTTTTCTAGTTATATAAACACTGATAAATGCCTCTCTTTTCTTACATGTGGGATAAACAGTACAAAGCAAAGAAAAACAACATGAAGATAAATCCTTTTACTCTATACCATCATAACAGTCACTGGCACTGGAACCACAGTAGAACCATCGAATCATTTCGGTTGGAAGAGACCTTTAAGATCATGAAGTCCAGCCATTAACAAAGCAGGATACCACTAAACAACATTCCTATGCACCACATCTACATGTTTTTAAAATACCTCCAAGGATGGTGTCTCTACCACTTCCCTGAGGAGCTTATTCCAATGCCTAACCACTCTTACAGTGAAAAAAATTTTCCTAATATCTAATCTAAACCTTCTCTAGTGCAACCTGAGGCCCTTTACTCTTGACTTATCAGTTGTTACTTGGGAGGAGAGACCTGTCTCCAGCTCACTGCAACCTCCTATAAGGTAGTTGTAGAGAGTAATATGGTCTCCTGAAGCCTCATTTTCTCCACACTGAACAACCCCAGTTCCTTCAGCCACTTCTCATAAGACGTGTGCTCTAGACACCTCACCCATCTTTGGATGTGCTCCAGCAGCTTTCTGGTATTGAGGGGCCCAAAACTGAACACTGTATTCAAGGTGCAGCCTCACCAGTGCTGACTACAGGGGGATGATCACTTCTTTAGTCCTGCTGCCCACACTTTTTCTGCTACAAGCCAGGATGATGTTGGCCTTCCTGACTGCCTGGGCACACTGCTGGATCATATTCAGCTGACTATTGACCAGTATTAGGTCCTCTTCCACTAGACAGCTTTTGAGCCACTCTTCCTCAAGCCTGTAGCATTGCATGTGGTTGTTGTGACACAAGTGTAAAATCTGACACTTGGCCTTGTTGAACCTCACATGGGCCTTGGCCCATTGATTCAGCCTGCCCAGATCCCTCTGCAGAGCTTCCCTACCTTGGAGCATTCAATTCCACTGTCATGTCATTGATGAAGACATTAAATACTACGGGTCCCAGTATGGATTCCAGGGACAGCCCATCCAGATATTGAGCTGTTGACTCTCTGGATGTGACCATCCAGCCAATTCCTTACTAGACAGAACAGTCCATCCAAAAAAATCCTTATCTCTCCAATTTTGAGGGAAGGATCTTTTAGGGTTCCATGCCAAAGAACTTACAGGAGTCTGAATAGGTGACATCTGTAGAAGAGAAGAACTGAACAGAAATGGATGCATTTTACATGGTGGATGCATTTGCACCCTAAACCAAGACGATCTGGGCTTATTGCAAAGATGTGGTGGGACAGATTGCCTGACTAAATGCTGTAACAGGTGTATATAAGTCCTTCAGAAGAGACAGGCAGAAGAGACAAGAAAGGGGTCTGCTCTCTTTCTAAAGGAGCAGGTGAGCTGTAAGAGACTCCTCTATAGGACAGGTGAGAATTTGCAGGTGAGGGTCAGAGGAAAGACCACTAACTGTGATACTGTGGTGAGAGTGTGTTAGTACTGGACACAGCGAGTAAAAGTATTAAATATGTGAAAAATTAAGAGAAGTCTTTGTGTGACAGAAACTCTTATTCAGGAGACATGTATCCTGGACATCTCCAGGAAAAGCAACATGGCAAGCCATCCAGGAGATATTCTAGAGGATGTCAAGGGTAATTTCTTGTTATACAGGCACTGGATGGGCCAACCAAAGCTGCATCACAGTGGGAAATGCACAGCTGTATTTGCTGTCCACTTACAAGGAAGAACTGCTTGGGTATGGGGTAATCATCTGATGCTGAAAATTCTGGAAAATAGGTACTCGGCACAGAGTTAATGGAGAAAGATAGAGTTACCTTTAATTGGAAGCTTCCACACCTTCAGGATGTTCAATATGGACGCGCGCACCCGCCCAAGGGATTACACCTTTTATAGATTTTTATTGGTAATTAACATATTGATAACTATAGCCAACCCTGGCACTAGGTTTTCCAGTGGCCCACCCTCAGTGTTCTTCCGCTCGGCCCCTCGGAGAGGACCCACGTGGGGCTTGGCCCTCTTCTGTTGTTTTGTCTTCAGGGTATCTGCAGGTGGCTTCTTCAAAACACCATGTCCTTGGCAAGGCATGAGAAAGTCCAAAACAGTCCTTTAGGAACAGGCCTAGTGGCTTCTAATATGTGAACAATTCAGGAAGCTTCATATGTCTCTAATAATCCTAGAAATCTACAGAATGTGCCCAAATCTTTAGGCATCACTGAGGCAAGGAAAAGTGGCAGAACATAGACCCTGGGCTTTAGGGCGGCAGCAGATTTTGTCTTTTTTTAGGGAACTGGCAAGTGAGATTTCATGGAAGTGATCTCTGAAGAGTCAAGGAGCCCTGGAAAACTGGTCAGACTTTAAAGTCTTTAAAGTCTTTATCCTCCATGCAATAAAGATTGCCCATCGCCATACTCAGTAAACCAAGAGGACATACAAGAAGGTAGATGACCAGGCAAAAGAATTGCCTGTAAGACAGAGAATCAGTAACAGGCCAAAAGAAAGGAAATGAGAAATATTGACTGGGCATGCAGGGACAGTGTCACAGAGGTTAGTGCTCAGCTGAAGTTCAAGTCTGCAAAATATGTCAAGGGAAACAAGAAGAGTTTCTGGTACTGTTAGCAGTAAAAAGCTGACCAAGGACAAGGGAGGTGATTCTGATTCTCCCCCTCTACTCCACTATCTTAAGACCCCATCTGTAGTATTGTGTCCAGTTCTGGAGCCCCCATTACAAGAAAGATATGGACGTGCTAGAACATGTCCAGAGAAGGGCCACTAGGATGATCAGAGGGCTGGAGCACCTCTCCTATGCGCACAGGCTGAAAGAGTTGGGATTACTCAGTCTGGAGAAGAGAAGGCTCTGAGGAGACCTTATTGTGGCCTTCCAGTATCTGAACGGGGCCTACAAGAGGGCTGCGGAAGGGCTTTTTAGGATGTCAGGCAGTGATAGGACTAGGGGGAATGTGGATACAAGCCTGAGGAGGGTAGAATTACATTGGGTATTAGGAGGAAGTTCTTCACCATGAGGGTGGTAAGACACTGGGAAGAAGTTGCCCAGAGAGGTGGTAGAAGCCCCATCCCTGGAAGTTTTTAAGGCAAGGCTAGATGGGGCTCTCAGGCACAGTCTGAAAATCACTTGGGGTCTGCTGTGACCCCTGGTGCGATAACTGTGCCAACAGCAGAGGGAGCATTAAACTCATTGCCCACGGTAAAGTGTGGGGAGTCATACCCATGTTCCTATAATCCTTGTATGGGTAGGATGTGCTCATTAGCCTTCTGGCAGTCATCCTAGGAGAGGGACAACTCCGATTCCAAACGCGGGCAGATGGAGCTCATTTAGCCCTGTAAGGCCTTCCATCTAAGAGGTTAAACCTCCGTCCTAAGGACTTCGCTGCCAGCGTCCAAGCTTGCTAGGCCCTGGCAGATGAACCTTAGGACTAAAGGGTGAGTCCAGCTCTGTGCATGCTGTGTCTCACCTAAAAAAAAATCCATTTTGCAGGCTCGAGGGTGCTATCTGCTATCCTCTTTTTATCAGCGCGCTTGTAAAAGGTGCTGATGAGGAGCGTGGATGGAGCCCTCCCTGGATCTTTGTTTGCGAAGCCTAGCCACGACGACAACGAGATGGGGGTCTGAGCAACCTGATCTAGCGGGGAAGTGTCCCTGCCCATGGCAGGGGGGTTGGAACTAGATGATCTTTAAGGTCCCTTCCAACCCTAACAATTCTATGATTCTATGATTCTGTGACAACTTGGGCCTATATCTGAATGGGGCAGGTGATAAAAAGGCAATGAACAGATACTGACTACTGTCTTTGTCATCACCAGCATGGTCTTTCAGGCCTCTACACCTAGTGATGGGGCTCAAGGACAGATGAGCTACAAGTAGGGGATGAAGAGTGAGATGGGGATTGATTACAAATACTTGATCTACACAAGTTCCTGGACTTGTCCTGTTCACTAAAAGGAAGTTGTGGAAATCACAGCATATAATTTCATTCTAAGGCAAAGGTGTGTTGATTAATTGGAATGATGAAATGTATCTCAAGTTCAAGAAAAATAATTGTTTATAATAAAAAGACTCATGTAACAAGATTTTTCATTCCCTTACAGGGAAAGGTGACTGATTTAGCTGCAAACAGTGACTGACCTATGTGACCATATGCTGCCCTATACAATGCCTTATATGCATGAGGATTTCATGCTCTGTAAGATTTAGTTTTCACTCCAGAAATCTGTAGCTCCCTTCTCGCTGATCAGGTAGTTTAAGGTTTATACTAGGCAAAGCTGTACATTTTTGCTACTGCGGTTACATAAGGCTGAACAGCGTTTCTGCAAATGTTTAAGCAGGCTTTAAACCAGTGATACCTGGTAAGTGTGGGTACATGCACGCATATACCAACCTCTAACCTTTTTTGCGCTATTGTTACAGACTGAGAAGGGGCACACACACCAAAAAATCAGTAGTAATCTCTAGTACAGCTTCTACAGATTTGTGCTATCCTGACTTTTCCTATACTGTTACTATTTTTGATTACTAAAGTGAAGAAATTTGTGACTCTTCCAGCAGAGTGAGCCTTTCACTTCCAAATGCAATCCTGGTGCCTGCAACAGTGCACAGGAGAGCATTCTATCTCTTGAGGAAGCAGTCTAGAAGTGACACTATGTTGCACTGCCAGCTGCTTCAAGGTGACTACATTTTCTCTGTTAGTGCTTATGTAATGAATGCTAAAAGGAGTATTTGTTAAAGGAACATTTGGATGTTTTTGCATCCAAAAGCTTTCAAGGGTAGATGCCAATGTGAGCCATTTAAAGCAAAATCAGCTTGGGTATTTGGTATCAGCCAATAAATTGTACACCTTTCTTGCTTCTTATAGCATAAAAAGAACTACAAAAACTCAAAACCCCCATAGTGGAGAGCTTATGAAGTCTGTTGCAGCTACTGTGGTTTCAGTGATCCAATTCATCATCATCATCATCATCATGGCTAGGCTTCGCGAACAAAGATCCAGGGAGGGCTCCACCCACGCTCCTCATCAGCGCCTTTTACAAGCACGCTGATGACTGAAAAGGCCAATGTGGGACAGACAAGAGCAGTTGCAAAAGGCACAGCAGAAGGACTCCCCGGGAGGTATAGCCTGCAAGACACGGTTCTTTCTACGCTGTCTTTTCTCCTCAAGAGTCATCCTGCATGCCCTTTCAAAAACATCTGCGGCATTAAAAATAGTGTGTCTCCAGACCTCCCGATTGGAGGCTAGAGTAGACCAGTTTTGGTGATCAATATGACCAAGGCTGAGATATTGTTTCAGGGAGTCCTTGTATCTCCTTTTTGGGGCTCCTCTCTTGCGACAGCCATTGGCAAGTTCACCATACAGTATGATTTT
>VWZO01006659.1:21787-51457 GCA_013396975.1 Bucco capensis
GTGTTGTGGGGGTATTTGGTCCAGTTATATTTTTCCTTATGTGGTTGTGAGCTATGCTGGCGATGGCACATGCTTTCAGTAGGGTCTCCCATGCCAGACAGGTCTAAACCGCAGGGTTAGTTAATATATGTCCATGGGTAGGATGTGCTCTTTAGTCTTCTTGGCAGTCATCCTAGGAGAAGGACAACTCTGATTCCAAACCCGGGCAGATGGAGCTCGTTTAGCCCTGTAAGGCCTTCCATCTAAGAGAAGGTCACTCTAATTAAACCTACGTCCTAGGGACTTCGCTGCCAGCGTCCAAGCTTGCTAGGCCCTGACAGTTGATCCTTGGGATTAAAGGGTGGGTCCAGCCCTGCGCATGCTGTGTCTCACCTAAAAAATCCATTGCACAGGCTCAAGGGTGCTATCCACTATCCACTTTGCTATCCACTTTGTAAAGCCCTGTAGCGACGGGCGAGGGTTGAAACAGCAGGTGATCCAATTCAGTTGCCGTGGAAAACCGCTGGTGTGACTGCTGGATTCTGTTGACAGTCTTAACTGCCAACTTCCACCACAGTGCTCTGGAGAATATGCTGATGAAGCAATACTTACAGGACACACAGCCTATTGATAGCTGGGATCAGGTTCACTAATTTTATCTCCAAGGCTAGTTGTAGCCTTGTGTGTCTCGGCAGGATGCCTCAATATTCCTGCTGCTATTTTAATGATAAAGTTTCATTTAAAAATTATTAAATGCCTTTCATGCTGAAAACCAAAATAAGCTTGTTCAGAAGTTGAAACTGTGCAGTATGACCTGACTCACTAAAGATGGTAACTTGAACAAAATAATACTTACCTCTCTACTGGAATAGGTGTTTTATTTTCCCTGTCTCGTAGAGGAAATAATCTAGGGGCATTAAGTTTGCTGGAGCACAAGCATATTAGTACACTTAGTTCTCAGAAGTATAAGCACAGAAAGTAAACACTGAGAGGTTTTGTCTTGCAGAAGGAAACCACCACAAAACACACTGCTTCATTACACTAGCATTTACCTCAGTTGTGTTACATATTTCGCAATTCTATCACATTTAGAACTAAATTTTTTCTTGTTAAATGCATAATTGTAAGTGGGAGTTCTTTGAGATCTTCAGTACTAGTTTCATTTTCCAAGTTAATCAGGTTGTGATTAACTAGTTAACCAGTTAATTAGGTTGTGCTATAGGAAAATTATGCATACCCCATCACTGCAAATTGTACTTACAATAGCTTTTGACAGCTCTTACCTTGCTGTCACACTCTATATATCCCTGCAACTCTACTGGGAGAAAACTCTGCAGAGGTCTCCAGGCTCCAAGTTAGGATGCAGTGTATGCTTCAGAAAGCTTGATCACAATTCAGTTAATTGCTTATTATCACAGTGGAACAGGATTAACCTGAGCCAAAGTTATCAGCCATTGGATAGTACCTTAAAAGGCAAGTACATTTCAGGTAACAGGAGAGGGGAAAAAAAACCCACCTGATTTCAATAAAGTATCTGATTATCATAGCTCTTCATTTCTAATTGACCAGGTAATTACTCCAGGACAAGCACAATTATTGATAAAGCCTATCAATCAAGTTACATTACACAGGCAAGCTGTTTCCATAGTTATTTGCACAAAACATGACCTGGTTTTTAGCAGGTCATGCTTTAACAAACACTAAAAGAAACAAGGTGTGTCCTGGAGTGATTAAAATTTAAGAGTGTACGTCATGTTCCCTTTTGAACTTTTGAGTTTAGATGTGGACACTGTTTCTTTAAGGACTCAGTAGTTGAACTCTTTCCCCCNTCACTGTCTGCGTGCCTGGTGCTTTTTATCTTTTATTGCTGTCCCCAAACACAGCCAGTCTAGTGAGGGCTGTGGGGATAGGGGGGTCTTGGAGACCTTTCCTCAAAAGATTGTTCTTTTGACCCTAGCTTCCGGTCAAACCAGGACAAGGTGGCAACAGCAACTTTTCCACCAGAGGAAAATGAATTCAGAGTCATCAGCTTTTCTAAGTAATACTCACTTTTCTTTTAGCCACAGGCTTCTCTGGAATACCTGTTCCCTGTCCCACAGGAGCATTTCAGAGAGCTGACAGCCAGGTCTGTGCTCACAGTGCACTATGGGTAAGCAGTGTTGCTTCATGTAGAGGCTGCACAAGCCAAGGCACCTTATACTGGAATAGGAGCATATCTGTTTTCCATGTACCCCATGGAATCTATCTGCAAATTTGGTAGCTGAAATCACTGTGTAAAATAGGGGAGCTCTCGTATTTCTTGGAGACTGGCCTAAACAACAAGCAGGCTGGTTTGTGCAGTCAGGCTGTGTTCTATTCTGCACCAGTGACTTGAGAACTTTACTGGCTATAGACTGGACAGGCAGGTCCTTGCTAACTGCAAGGATTATGCATCATTCAGGACTCTGTACTGGTATTAAAACAGTGACACTGCAAGTTTCAAAAAAAAAAGAGTTACCCATACACTGAAAGAATTTAGTGAGTCTTAATTTAATTATCTTCAGGCACTGAGAGACACAGTACCACACCCAGTTTTGGTTTTTTTAGTCATAATTAGAATCTGTGCAAGAGATAATGTAAAGGACACTTACACACTTACAGACTTAATGCTATTTCAACAAGTTTAAAACACGAATAGAGTTCAAAAGCTACAAGATGTCTAGCAGCTCACTCTAAGCACCACAGCTCCAGTGACGGTGCAGTCCTTAGCAATGGAAGAATATGTTTCATTAATTTCTTTCATCAGAACCAGTTTCCTACCACTGCATGTTTTTTTTTTAAACTACCAGCTTTATGAGATATCATACATTACAAAGATAAACTTCTCATGCCCTTTCCCTTTTGTATATGCAGTCTCACTCAGATCCTGTCCAGCCAGCCTTCAGAACTAATGAAAAAGTCTCCATCAACAGCATTCAAACACAGATACCTTCACCAACCTCCTGCAATTCTCACCCAATGGAAAAACCACCAGTTCAAGAAATGACAATTCATTAGTGGATGAGATGTTACCCTCTCAGTCCCAGATCTTCTCATTATAAAACAGGAGGGCACACAACTCAGTGCAAACTGTCACGCTGTCTCTTCTCCCATCACTGCTAGGCTATATCTCCTGAACTTCCATGGTCTTGCCTGAAGATAGATGCCTTTCTGGAGAAGAAGCAGCATACATGTCTCATCAGTTAATGAGGAAATTCACAGAAGCCATCAAAGATGCTGTATGGGATGGAACAGGGAGGAAAGGCAGAGTATATGCAGGCTGTAACAGGACAGAGATGGTGGGAAGAAGCATCAGTGGTTAAGCGGTAAGTGGATGTCGATCATAATGATAACCATGAAAGATGGACTTAAAGTACCTGGTATCAGCTTACTTCTCTGAAAGTCATTCTTATGTCCTTCCTGGGTTCTGCCTACCCTTATGCACATATGCATGCAGACTATAGGAAATGATAGGGAGGGGGCACAAGCCTTTTAGCCAGTTGCTTAGGATTCAGATTTCTTCTGCCATCTTAATGTGCTCCTTGGTAAAATCATTCAGTTGGGAAAAATTCTGCACAAAACTGCTGCTGTGAAAGCATAAGAATAAGCACAAATTATAGATCTGTTTCCCATCTCAAATGGAACACAAGCATTTAAAATAGACATTAAGTTTCAAGAGAGGAGAATTCCAGGTTGTCAGTGGTGGAGAAAATGGGGGTATCCAAAAACATTTTACTGGAGAAGGGTAAAAAATGTCCCTTCTAGAGTGTTTTACAGAAACAGAAGTAGTTAGGATTGATATTTACAGCAACAATCAACTTCTTTAATAATGAGCCACAGCTCCCTTCCCTTATGTGCTGCAGTTGTTTTGTGCTAAGTCTAAGAAACATCTCTCTTAATTAACATGCTGTTAAAATTCTTTGGCTTCCTAAGAACTGCTGCTGCTCTCCCTCAAAAAAGTCAGCACACAGAGTCATGGATATTTATACATTATACATACTTCTGTTTGCTGAGTGTATATATACACCTTATTCCTGTACATGAAGTGCATCAATATCTAGTTATTTCTGTAATGAGCTATGACTATTACATACAAGTCATAACCTACAGTCACACTTCATTGTGGAGGTCAATGAAATCACTGTTTAGTAGTTATCACATTGCTGAAAAGCCAGGAGGAAAATCTACCAGGATGCACATTCACAATCTGGGAATTTTATGTGCCACCTTGCTTGAAGTTGCAAGACAGAAGCATTTTCTTAGCTCTGAAGTTTGGTAACGTGTGCAGTTATGGAGTACGTTTATACACTGTTACTGTGAAAGCAGCTGTCAAAATTAGTACTGGAGAACCTCACAAATTTGTAGAATCACAAAATTGTCAGGGTTGGAAGGGACCTTAAAGATCATCTAGTTCCAAACCCCCTGCCATGGGCAGGGACACCTCCCATTAGAGCAGCTTGCTCAGAGCTCCATCTAGCCTGGCATTAAAAAATTCCAGGGATGGGGCTTCCACCACCTCCCTGGGCAACCTGTTCCTGTGTCTCACCACCCTCATGGTGAAGAACTTCCTCCTTACGTCCAACCTAAATCTACCTTCCTCAAGCTTATGTCCATTACCCCTAGAGCTAATGCCATTAAGAAAGAGGATAGCACAGTTAATTTTATATCCCTTCAGATGCTGGGAACCCCAAGCTATACAGGTTTCATCCATGCAAGGCTTACCCCATTTTGGTCATCTGAGCTATTACAAGATTTCTTAGAAGAAAACAACTCCATACATTTGTTTGACTTCTACTGCCAAACAAAAAGGAACTTCACATGAGAACTTATTGCCGCCCTTCTAGACAAAAGCAAAGACACACAAGTGGTGTCACCACTAGCTCCAAGTAGGGGTTGCCTGCAGGCTCCTCTCATAATCAACCCACTAAATTTATGCTTTGGCTGAGGAATATCCCTGAAGGCCATCAAGGCTGTCACAGAACAGTGCAGCATAGGCCTGGTCCTGCTCAGGTTAACTGATGTGGATCACCAGCTCCTTCAAGTACAATGTTCGTCAGGTCAGGATTGCTACCACAAGTTTAGACACCTTCCAATCATCCAAGCATTCAGTACTGGCAAGCCAACCCCTCGATCAGTATGAGCAAACTCTCAGCCTTGTCTGAGGTTCTTTTGCTTTGTACTTTATTGTTGCAAATCTTACAGACATTAGCGTTCTGTTAAATAAGGGAATGTAGCACAGTAAATACATCACAACAAAACAGCTGGCCAGAACACACCACACCTTCCCCCACACCTCCCCCCCAAAGAAAAAGCCTCTCCTCACTACCCACCTCCCAAATCAAACCACTGTATCTTCATTACAGAGGTCAGAGACTTGTGGCAAAGAACATCAGAGGAATTACATTCAGTAGATGTGCAGTATCAACATTCCAGGATCACATATATTTATATATATTTATATTTATATAGAGAGATCATTAAATGTTTAGAAAGAACAATATTGTTACAAATACAATACTATACTTTTCCCAACGCTTTACAATAATTTCTATTCACCCCCTTTACAGAACAATAGTACAACTTCATAGTCTAGGTACTGTGCTAAATATGTACAAGAGATCTCAACGACATTGCTGTCTTAAGAAATACATTTCATTTAAAAAACAAGGAAAGCAAGCAAAACTGGAAATCCCCATCAAGTTTCAAACTCAAACAAGATTCAAAACAAATGTGTGAAACTTGCCAATAAAAAAACTACACAGGGTATTTCACCCTTAATGTAAACACTGAAGAGTTAATTAGACAGTATGAAGCAGCAAGGATGAAAAAGAATTCAGGTCTGTCACTGAAGAAGGAATGTAAACCAGCAATTTGTTTCTTTGAATCTGTTAAAAATTCACATATGTAATGTTACAAACTGGTGCAATAGTCTACAGAACTGCCACTTCTCCCTTTTGAACTCCTTTTTCTTGAAACTCTTCCCCTTAACAAAGTAAGATGAGATTGTTTATAAGACTGTTATCAGAAGTATGCACACATTATGGACCTCCTAGTTTAGAAATCTTATGCACACACTGTAACTGGAAAAAATGTGGGTTTTTTTCCTAGACTTATCCTGTTCACTTGCCTAATGTTAAGCACCCATTTACCATGAACTGTTGAAGCACTCAAGTGCCAGTAACTTCACAGAACCTTGGCTGCAAGATTTTCAAAGAAACAGCTGTTTCATCTCTAAATATGTTTGCATATTTGGGTCTTCATTATCTCCCAATGAAGTGAGTTAAAGACCCCATCACATGAGCCACACAACCACAGAAAGAAGTGAAGTTGTGGGTGTAAACAGCAGGAACCAGAAGCATGGTAGCTGTGTCTTCAAGAGTTCACAATATTTCCTCAGGCAACTTATAGAAAGGCTTCGCTGTATATAATCTTCTAAATTGTACATGGTTATATATCATATTTACATATATTACTCTGTATATATGGAAAGTTTTGGAAAAAAGTTGAAATAATAAACCAGATGTCTTCAGTTAGATAATATACTCACAAGTCATTCACTATCTAGTTGCATCAGTCTGGCAGCAGAGGTAAGTACTAACCTGGAATACTAACACCGTTCTCTTGTGCAATCTGCTATTCTGGAGATTTGGACTAAGTTATGTAACAACAAGAACTGCAGTAAAATCAAGTCATTGTACAGAAATCTCAACACTAGAACATATTCACTTGCTACAATAGTTTATATATCACTTCATTATCTCCCTTAAATATTAACTGCCCACTGAAATACAAAGTTTATTCTCTACCTCTGATTAGCCCATGGATATCTGTGATTACTTAAAGCCAAAAATGAAGCCAAGAGTGCTCATTGGCTCTCCACTGTGTTTGCACCAAGTGTGCACGTACACACACACACTTCCATGAGTCTCTGTAGTAACATCTAGGTATCATTACTGGACTGCAAACAATGCTTACAGTCCGCCTCACAACAACTGAGAAATAAGTGACTATGACCTAAAGCACATTTGCAAAGCAGAAGCAGTATGTGGCTGCATGTGGGCTGATTTTGTTTTCATCTCACTGAGCCTTTCTATCACAGTAAGACACAGCACAAACTGTTTCTTTCAAAGAAATCAGCATATTATCCTGGACTAAATACATGGTTCAATTTTAGCAGATAAACCCTGTATACAGTTTTGGTAGAAAGTAACTATAGAGAATAGAAAATTTTCCTCTCACTAAGAAGAAAAGCTAATGATTTTTTTTCTCTCGTAAAAAAGATAGAACCAAATCCCCTTTTTCCCCTGTTGTCTCTAGCATGCAAGTTAAAAGCCAATGAAATCCTACATTTCATACATTCCTACAGTTTATCATCTTCATACAAGTATATATAGTACACGCATATCTCCTTTAAGTGCCATATATATGGAAAAAAAATCACAAGTTAAATTATATAACAAAATAAATATGTTTATTCCCACCTCACCACTTCCACTGTTTTCTAGACCATGAACTAAAGAGAAAGTCAATAAATTAGACAGGTCTTTGGACAAAAATATATGTCAAAACTGGCTCAAAAAACAAAGTCACTTAGAATAGTCTGCAGATCTCTTATATTCAAACTTCATAAATAGCAAGCATAATTTTAAAAACATCTATATACACTGGCACACATAGCTGGGTGCACCAAATTCAAAATTAAGAGCCTAGAAAAAGTGTAGCTATTCAGGAATTCAGCTCTCTACCCTCACTATTTAAAGATTTCCCCCCGCCCTCCTTTGACCTCTAAAAGGGACTATAAAAGACATGTTGCATTTAAAAACAAAGTAGCAGAAAACAACAAGTTAGAAACTGGGGGCAGAAAAGGGGAGGCTACTGTAAAAAAATGCCTCCCAAATTACTTAGTGTAAGTAATAGAAGTGTAACATGTTTCAACAACTCAGTATCTTTTGGGTCACACTGTTAGGAAGAATTGATTACACAGCAGAATGAAAAGGTATCTATTGGACAGCCCATTTAACAACAGCAGCGTTTACTGGAGTCTTCATAAGCAGGTGATTCTTCCTGCAGCAAAACTATTCTTTTGGTATTCTAATTTCGCTATAGACATAAACCTTTAATACTGAGCTCAGTTCCTGTGGGAAAATAGGGCAAGCAAAGCGAAGTCACATGCAGGATATCTAAGATAACATTTTGCACCCTATAATTTTATCTGTTTGGTAAAGCAACATTTAATTTACTCAGTTTGTCAAATTATAGCCACAAAAATAAAACTGATTATGTAGCATGAAGCAGAGCCAATCTTCTTTATGAATTCTCCTGTAAACAATGCTGCTGCTATTTTCCTGGTTTGCATGTTGAACTGCACAAAGTATCACTTGTAAAAAAGATGCAACCAAAATAGTCCCACAGATACATTTTGCTCCTTCCCAAAGTACAGGACCATGATGCGGAGAAGAGATAAAAAGGAGGGAGGAGAGAGAGAGAGTGTGTTTAGTGTTTATGCTTGTGAAGGGGGGGAGAAGGAGAATAAGAAATGTCTCTGCAGACACAGAAATGCAGCAATAGAGAGACAAGCACTAATGAGAAAAAACATCCCCATGCACACTGGAACAGTGAGGCGTTGGCTTTAGATGTAAACAGGTTGCTCTTGCGCAGTCAACAGTCTGTACATGGCAGCTGGCATAGTCTTCATATGAATCTAGAGGAAATACAGCAAGTTAATCAATGTTCCTAACATGCATGCTGTAACAGAGCACTGGTGAAGGAACTAGCTAAGGTCATTTAGGACAGAAGGGAAAGGTGAAACCTGAGAGCTGTCATACCCTTATCGAAGTACTACAGGTGGTGATTCTACGAAACAGTATGTTTAGTATCAATAAACTATCTCAAGTACTGGGCACTTGGTACTTTCAGATCAGGGTTCTTTTAAAACATAGATGACCCAGTGTTATGGTTTGGATGAAATAACGAGACTTGTGGATTGGAAAAGGCAGAGTAAGTTTAGCTATTTTAATAGAAAGCAACGGCAGCAGACAAATATATACAAGCCAAGNCTAGGTAAATAATAAAAGAAATGGTGTGCTGGCTTGCTCTCACTTCCACAGAATTATGGAACAGCTTGGGTTGGAAGGGACCTTTGAAGATCATCTAGCCCAAACTCCCCTGCCATCAGGGGTTACTCAAAGCCCCATGATTTTAGTAAAAGCTCCATCAAAACTGACTTTGAACACTTTCATGGATGGGGGCACCCACAACTTCTCTAGGCTACCTGTTACAGTGTCTCACTTCCCTCATCATAAGAAATGTCTTATGTCTGATTTAAATCTGTCCTCTTTCAGTTTAAAACCATTGCCCACTATCATGTCACTACAGGCTCTGGCAAAAAGTCTCTCTCCGTCTTTCTTGAAAGTCCCTTTTTAAATACTGAAAGGCTACAATAAGTTCTCCTCAGAGCCTTCTCTTCTCTAAGCTGAATCGCAACTCACTCAATCTTTCTTCATAGGAGAGATATTCCATTCCTCTGACCATTTTCGTAGCCCTCCTCTGGATGTGCTTCCACAAGTCCATGTCTTTCTTGTGCTGGGGACCCCAAACCTCAATGTAGTAATCCAGGTGGGGTCCCAGGAGAGCGGAGTAAAGGGGGAGGAATCACCTTCCTTGACCTGCTGCCATGCTACTTGTGGAAATTGCGTGTGAACAATTAAGGTGCTTCTGACCATGAGATTCTTATGCTATCTTTGACGGGTGAATATTCGCTCAGCCAGCATGCAGAATGGATGAAGGAGGGAGCCGTCTGAAAATACAGAGTCTTGTTTTCGCTAAAACTAATGAAGCAAGTCTAAAACTACTGAAGTAAGCAGTTTTGACACAGATCTTGGAGATCATAGTGTCTGAGCCTGATTATCTGCAAAAATCGAAGTGTATATCCCTGAATAATAATAATGAGCTGAATGAAGAACATGCTAAACATGTATGACTGTATTACTCAAGTCTCCACCTAAATCATTTGAAGACATCACTCTAGGAGGGGAGCGAGTAGAGCTAAGGCAAAAAATCCCAAGGCAGGAGTGCTTTTCTGGAAGGAAAAGACTGAAAACATAGTGGAACAGTTGACAGCCTGCACCCCTCTTCCTGCACTCAAGACAGGGATGCCTTCTTGGTAAGAACTGCACTTTCACCATATGGTGAAGAATACCTGGGATAGCTTTTGGTAGCTTTACAATTATACATTAGCGCATTTGAAGCAACTGCATTCATCAACGGCGATTTCAAACTTGTCATATCTGTCACCCTAGTAAATTACCTATCTGTTCAACTTTGACTGTCTCAGTGAAAGTCCAGGCAAATGTCAACTTTGTGACGTTGTTTCAGTGAAGGTCCTTAGGGCTCTTCAACAGGCAAAGTTGAAACTCTTAACACTTAATATGACACTTCTTTTGATGCAGCCGAAGACACTGTTAGCTTTCTGGGCTGCAAGAACTCATTGTGGGCTCATGTCCAATTTTCACTCACCAGTCCCCCTAAGTCCTTCTTAACTCTCAATCCCTTCATTTCTCAGTCTGTATTGATGTTAAAGATTTCCCAGACCTAGGCACAGGACCTTGTACTTGGCCTTGTTAAATTCACGAGGGTCACATGAGCCTACTCCTCAAGACTTTCAAGGTCTCTCTAAAGGCATCCCTTTCCTCAAGCTTATCAACTGCTCCAGTCAGCTCTGCGTCATCCACAAACTTGCTGAAGATGCACTCAATCCTACTATCTCATTGATGAAGATATTAAAAATTATTAGTCCCAGCACGGTTCCTTGAGGGATACCACTTGTTACTGGTTTCCACTGGTTGTTACTGGTAACAACAATGAACTATGTTTTATTGCCTAGACACATTGCCTTGCTCTTACCTCACCAACAGCATTTGAGAGAATGTGAACAATTTTCTCATGGGGTGTTGCTACAACACTCTGTCCATTGATTTCAATGATCCGATGGCCGACACGCACCCCTCCTCGCTCTGCTATACCTCCTCTCATAAGGCTACAGATCTGGAAGGGAAAGGACACATTTGTCAGATTCTGGATAAGCAATGGAGGCTTTAGATTACCCATTTTTGTCTGTAAACTGTAAATCAGCATTTAAACACACAGACTTTTAACAAATTCTAAAATGTAACTGACCGCTGATTCAAAGTAAAATTTATTAGTGACAAGTAGCTACTGTATATTCTGTTCCAAGAGCAGGACAAACTGTTGGAAAAGGCTGTTTGTGTTGCACATCGTATGTGGCTGTGGTTTGGAGCATATGAAGGACCACACTTTAACAATGTTCTGGATGCAGATGCTTTACAATAAAAGTAGATCATGGAAAGTCTTTTTCTTTTGAGTTGATGCAATGGCTTGGTTAGAGACATGAATGACGCAAATTGAAAGCAGTCTCTGCTACACATTTTTGTTTCTCTAACCTGAACCAACTTTCCTGTTCCTCTGGCTGACTCTAAAGGTGTGAAGCAATTAAAATCAAAGACAAAAAATAACTGACTAACTCAGCTTTTACATCTTAGACTTAAGGTATGTGCAAAGTCCTGCTTGCTCAAAGGGAGAAAATGGCAGCTTCCCTTTTCCCACACTGAAACTTACTCCAAAATGGGTAGGAAGTTCATGTATATTAAAGCTTACCCGGACTGTGTGGAAGCTACTTACAATTCCATTTTGCACACTGAAGCCCAGCTGGTATCTGAGGTCTGGTCTCCTGATCAAGACTGTGGTTACTGGAGGACACCTAACTATGTTCAGCTTAACCCGGGCCTGGTTTTTCAAACCCTGCAAAAAGAAATCACCATGAAAAATGCCACCAAAGACAGAGTGAAACATTTAATATAAGCATTGCTGGGAAGGGGTGGCAGGAGGGAAGTGTTAAAATACTGACATAGGAACAGCCCTGAATAAACAGTTCTTTGGATGCATTTTAACAGAATCTGATCACTGAATGTTAGAAACAAGCATCAGAATACTCAGTGAAGTAAGTGATAAAATATCAAATTATTCTTGCCAGTAAGTTGACACAGTTGTTTTAAGAAAACTAACTTCTTGTTGGCAATTTTTGCATTTGATAATACAAACCACGTACAAAAAGAATAATAAACAGGTCTACCCAGCTCACAAAAAAAGTCAATAACTATGAGCAGGAAATAAAAATTTTAAATAATGAGCTAAGATAGTTACAAATAAATGGCCTCCCCTATGGGACATACTAAATTCCCTTAAGCAAACAGCAGGTCCTGCTCATATCATATTTGTATGTTGTTCCTAATTTCTGTTCCTCTTCCCTTCTAAATGAGTTGTATCACATTCGTCACGAACTGCTTGCTACCAGAAGAAAACCGAAGGCAGAAAATTTACTGTCAGGGTGATAAAACAGCAGAACAGATTACCCAGAGAGGTTGTGGAGTACCCAGCTTGGGAGTTATTTAAACCCTACTGTGCACAGATCTAAACAGTCTGCTCTACTTTTAAGTGTTGGTCTAGACCAGCGTCAGCAGTGACTGCCAGCCACAAAGATTCTATGATTATATGGCTCAGTGTAAACTCAAATGTAAAAATACAGATCTGCAATCTGACCCCTTGTACAACTCTAAGTACTCAGAGTTCCTGGAGATTGTAAAGATATTTTTCTGAGATGCTTCATTCACACAAATTATTACATTACATTAGCCATAAATAAATAAATAAAATCCACATCAAGAAAGAAATGCTTTATAAGGAATACAGCAACTTCCACCTTACTTAATACAACATCTACTAGTTCAAATACCTGCTTCTGAATTCCTTTTATATGTACAACTAAAATCTGGGCCCCACTGCTTTTAACAGGGGTCTGACATGTCTCTACATCAAGTTTACTGCTGCTTATTTTGTTGAGCTAAAACTCCAGATTCAGCAGTGACTTGAATAACTAGACTGGAAACCTGCCAGAGTGAACTACCTTAGAGTCTGTTTTCTTGTTAATGCCTTAAACTGGATGCAATCATCACTAACATTTTTGGAAACCAGAATGGGAAGTCTTTGTAACAAACATCTTAGTTCAAATATTACGAAACCAACGCATTGAAAAAAAAAAACAAAACCTACTTTGTAAATGCAAAATTTATGTTGCAAAGTTCAGAACAAAAGAAAAAATTGCATAATACAGCTTGTTACCAGAAAGCTGCCTGAAAAATTAAGTAAGTATGTTCAACAGGCATATTCCTAGAAAGCAGAGGAGGATTTCTTTACAGCACACCACCAGCATAATGATACATGTTGTTATGATTTGCAGGAGTTCTGTGGGGCTATTTCATCTCCAAACTGGAGAGATGTGGATTTGATGAGTGGACCGTTCGATGGATAAGAAATTGGCTGGAAGGATGCTATCAGAGAGTCGTGGTCAATGGCTCCTTGTCCAGGGGGAGAGCAGTGACGAGTGGAGTCCCTCAGGGCTCTGTCTTGGGACCTGTGCTCTTCAACATCTTCATTAACGACCTGGACATAGGTATCAAATGCACCCTCAGCAAGTNCGGGGATCTTATAGCAGTTTTCCAGTACCTAAAGGGAGATTATAGGACAGAAGGGGAGAGACTTTTTAGGAGGTCAGACTGTGATAGGACAAGGGGGAATGGATATAAACTGAAGGAGGGGAAATTTAGATTGGAGATTAGAAGGAAGTTCTTTACCCGGAGAGTGGTTAGGCACTGGAACAGGTTGCCCAGAGAGGTTGTGGATGCCCCATCCCTGGCAGTGTTCAAGGCCAGCCTGGATGTGGCCCTGGGTGACCTGGTCTAGTGATTGGCATCCCTGCTCAGTGCGGGGAGGTTGGAACTAGATGATCTTTAGGGTCCCTTCCAACCTGGCCATTCTATGATTCTATGATTCTATTTCTATAAACAGTGAAGTCCATATAGCTTCATTTCCAACATCCCCTACTGACACACCTTTCCTGCTCTTGAAATTCTCATGTTTAAATACATATTTCCTTGTATGGTACAGCTACCCAGATACTGATCAGTTACAGCTAACCTGCATGCCTTTTGCAGTCACATACTTCTTTGGCAATTAGAAGTAATCTCTTCTAATTAAAATATCCCATTTAGTCAAGTGAAGAGAAGCATCACACTTTCAAGTAACACAGGGATGGTTTCTACAGAGGGTAAGTATGTCTTTAATTCAAAGTTTAAAAGTTTTAAAAATAGGTATAAACAATCACACAAAACCTATAAACTTTATTTCAGCCAGATACTAGGAGGCATATAAAAAGCTAATGTGCCCTAGGAATACATTAGGCACCTGGGCCTCTTGTCACACAAAATTTTAAGTGCGAATCTGTTAATATCTTCCTTCTGAACAAAACACTCTCTTCCAGACTGAAGTTATGCACAGAGTCCGTGTCTACATAATTAAATGGCATAGCTCACTTTCTGGGAGACAGGAAATCAGTGTAGCATAATTCCCATAGCAGTTTAAACATCATGAAATGGAAGGTGGTATACAAATATTTTGTAAGAATTTACTTAAGAGTTCTACACTTTCTGCTCTCCTCTTACATAACCCTTTTAAAATGTTTAAGTTCCAAAAACATTCTCCATACCTTTATAATACTCTGACATGTTGAAAGTGGTAAACCAACCAAACTGGTCCCATTGATTGACATAATCTGGTCCCCTATGTTCAGCTTCCCAGACTTCTCTGCTGGTCCTCCATGCATCATGTTGGCTATAATAACTGTAGGCAAAATGGATCCCCAGCCAGACTCCACAATCACTACACCTAGGATTTCTCCTTTTTGTTTTTCAATGTAAACCTGTATCATAAGAAAAAATGTTTCAAAAAAAAGCTTCTTCAAACCTACAAAACTGACTGACAATTCCCCTCTTCCTCTCCAAACATATATATATATATATAAATAAATACATAGCCCTGCTTTTGCAACCATTCAATTCAAAGGCAAACTGAAACACAGTGTACATTTTACTGGATTTCATTTGTACTCAAACATGAAATAATCAGCACTGCATCACATATATGTTGCTTAGAGTGAAACACACCTCAGAACTTATTTCTACATATAAGCAGATGAAATTGGAGTGGAAGCAATTCCGGTGCCACGAGCTTCAGCAGACAAAGCTAAACAGTAAGAATCTGCAGGAGTTTATGACTGTGGATTGGAAAACCACTACCTGTCTGTTCCAGTGGTGCACTGGTTCGTCTTTATTAAGTAAGCTGCAAATACTTTCAGCAAAAGCAACTTTTTAAAAGCCACATTTCATTAACACCTGTGCCTCTATAAAGTTTATATTGCTTACTGTAATCTGTTACATTGCATTAATCTGCTAATGTGTTTTAAATTCATTTCAAACATGTCTGAAAATTGTTTGGTAAAAATAGCACAAACAGAGGTAAATCATTTCACTGCTGATAAATTTTGAGTTCACTGTTTGCCTCTGAAACAGAACTGATGATTGGGTGTCCTGCCTAGGAGGATATTCTAGACTTACAGCTACTTACTTAATTTATAGGAAGTATTAATGATTTTCTGATTTGTGCCCGTACGTGCCTGCAACTGGTACAGAGAAACTTAATACTGTTGGGGGCGGGGGGAAGAGGAAAGACATACATCTTTGCAGTTTTCAGATTTGGAGAAGTGAATCAGGTCATCATTGTACATGTCCTGGGTATTAAGCAAGTCACTATATTCCTTCTGGCTAAGGTCTTCTGGGTTGATTCCATTTGCTCTCAGAAATTCCTGGTAGGCCACACTAAATGCTTGACCTATCGACTGTGCAATCAGCTGTGCCTGTAGCAGTTCCCAGAGAAGAGAAAAGAAAAAAGTGAAACATTCTGATGGCTTTGTTCACTGATGCTTTCTCTGTTACAATCACACCATGAAATAGATCATTACGTTGACAAACCTTTAAGTTACTGCAATCCAGTTTAAAAAAATATTTGTGCATTAAATATTAATTTAAAAGACCCACAAGATGTCAGCACATTCACCCATGATTCCAGCTTCGTAAGCAAGTATAAATGATAATCAAACTCATCTTTTCACAGGTTAAGAACTGCTAACATAAATGTAAAGGTATGCCCACTGCTGTAACTCACACCTACAATTCTTTCCACGTGTGTGCAGCTCCCACACATGCCATTCTCTGACAAGCCAGCAGTGAAAATGAAAATGTCTACTAGAAAATATACAACCACATTTAGAGAGTATTTCCTCCTTTTCTTATCCTCCTTTAAAACCACATTGGCTGCTCCTACTTCAGTCTCAGATGAAACAGGAAAAAGGCAGCAACTAGTAACTGGATCCAGGCCTTTAAATGACTGGAAATGGTCACACATAGCTCCTTCTCTACCCCGCGACCTCCTTCAATCTCTCATTCTTACACTGCTTTCCTCTCTCGAACTTCCATGACTATGCTATTTTCCTGACCCTTTCCTTCTCAGGCTGTACACTGTGCGCACCCTCTTGCACCTGCCGCTTCCCACAGTTCTCTCTCCACCTACAGCCACCAAATGTGCCACTCATTACCACTGCATTACCTGCACCATGAGCTGTTCTACATCTGCAGCAGTGGGAGAGAAACAGGGCACAAGGCAGACCTATGTCTGTCATGCCAAGTGGGGGATGCAGCTGGAAACAGTAAACCATAGAGACGCCTCTCTTTGAGGTATGATTAGTATGAAACAGATAAACAATGGACAGGAGAGGGAATCAGCACAGCATGGTGCAGAGCACTGCTGTGCATAACTGGAGCAATATGTGCAGCAAGCACTGTACAGTGCACAGGAGTTGGGATGATGTGTGCTGAAGCAGTCACTTGGTGGACAGCACTGTGTGAAAAGAATTGCTCTGTAATCTGACATGGTAGGCCTGAAGGAGTGCTCGTGATGAATGAATACTGGTGAAGTGTATTTTTACACAGCCTACCAGCTGTATTTAAAGTCCAGTTTGGTCCGTAATAAAGGAAAGGTTCCCATCCCTGAAATAAAAAGTCAATTGTATCTTCAACCAACTCAAACTAGCACTAGACTTACTGATAAGAACAGCACGCTTGCTGGTGCTAAAAAGGCCAACATCTAGACCAGCAGTATTTTACCAATGCTCACATCAAACCAGTTTTGACAGCAAGAACAAGACAGCAAGAAAATGGGAAAACTACACCTCCATAGCTCAGTAACCTAAGTGAGATAATAAATGTGGACTTTACATTGATATCCATGTATTTTCTCTTCATGAAGAAATCATGTCCCATTTAGACATCTAGCATTTGGATAAATCACTAGGGTTCAGTTCATTTGAAGATCCAGCACTAAATACAGTTGAAAATCCAATACTGTCCTCCTTAGATAAAGACTCTTCCAAGAAAAGGTACATTCTAGCCAAAACATGTTTGAGGGCTTCTTTTTTTGTGTGTGTGTCAGTTAAATTCTCCTAAATACTCAGCTGTCACAGAAGAAGAGAAGGTTGCAATGATACATACATGAGTTTCATAATATAAACAGTGGATGTACAAGATCTGTGAGACTGCCACTTCCTTGCTGCTAACAGGCACTACAATGATTCCATTCTAATTCTTTCTTAGTCATTTGGGTATTTGAGATAAATATTGCAAGCTATTTGTGAACTCTACCACGACTAAGGAAAATTGATATAATCTCCTGCAATTTCTCAGCATATTTTCAGATCACTGAGCAATGCTTTTATTTGATTTACAGGCATGTACTTTCTAGGTCAATATCAAGTGGCACAGGGAGGACCATATCTGACACAAATATGGGCTGAACCAAATGAACCACAGGAAGTAATGTCAGTGATCCCAAAAAGGAAGCACAGATTCTTGCTAGCCAAGTACTAATACCAGCCTGGGAAACAGATCCAGGAAGTTTGGATCACAGTCAGATGACCTAATGCTGAAAGACATCTGACCAGCCTCTGGCATCTGACAGATTTCTGCTTTTCAACTGGCCAGTAAGAGAGCTAGTCGTGTCCAAACTTGTGACTAGAAATACAGGAATAACAGTCTCAAAGTGGGCAGCATATCAAGTGATATTAAGCCAAAAAAACCCATTGGCTACTGTTTTTATTTTCACAACAGTTTCTTGAAAGTCTTCACAAAACTGGCTTTCATGCCATTTTAGGGGGGAAAAAATCCACAATTTTTATGCTGTCTACCAAAATTTTGTTAGACAATTACTTCTATTAGTGCTTGTCCTTAATTTTTAATCTCAGCAGTGAGTCATACACATACACTCATCTCCAATGAGATAATTTATCCAGACAAGCATTTAGAACAGATTCATCATTACATAAATCGCCTGCTTTTTCAAGAAAACCTTCCCATCTCAAAGTCTATGTTGTTAGACTCCAGAGTGGAAGACACAGGAGTATTTTATCAATAATATGTATCAAAGTTGGTATCAATGACTGACTCTTGATGCAAGGCTTGGAATTAGAATTCCCCTAGGAAAACAAGCATCTCTGACAGATATTCACTCTCGTGTGGAATCTGAGCTCAGGTTTGTGGTGTTTGTAAGCTGTGGCAACTGGATACTCCTCTCATTTTTTTTCTGGAAGTCACTGAAGTAGCTTAAAAACGTAAAGCATTTCTACGAACACCAGTTTTGTGAATAAAATGTCAGGTCCAAATATGCAAATGGAGGGCAAATTCCTCTACTTAGAGGAAATTTTTGGTTGCACTTGAAGAAGAAACAGGACTACTTGCAATGGATTTCAAGCCTACTGAAATGTGCTTACGTTTCTACCCCTAGAAAAAAAAAGACTGAGTAATTCCTTACATCCTCAGACTCAAAGACATGGCAAATCATTTTGTACTGCCTCTTTCCATCTTGGGAAGGATGAGATGCTTCCACATTATCCTGGGAGTTAGACCGTGGCATTCGCCTACGAGCCATCAAGACAACTATATTTCCTATGTCTGCAATGTAAGAAATGGTCCGCAGGGGATGATCCATCATAGTTTCCTGGGGAATACAAAAAAACCATGAGCATCCAGTTCAACAAAGTTTTTTTTGCACACCTAGTATTATGAAAGCAAACATAAGAAAGCAATATAAGACCTTTGTTAAGTGAAGTGTAACAGCTGTTATGTTTGAAGGGAGATGCCAACAGAAAACAAGAGATTCACTTTCCAGAACTAAAGCAAAGACCAAGTTCTATGAATAAAGGCCTTACTATCAAAAACTGAATATGCTGGGCATGTCTGTGCAAAGGACTGTAAACTTAAAATTATCACAACCAAATATTTTGCACTATTCTGGGTACAATCAATACTTGACGAATCATGGCTCATACGAAATGAGCTAAACTCTATTAGCTTACCTGCAAATTCTAATAGTTTCTACAGTCAGACATGCCAGAGTAATTGCATATATGACATGGTTCCTGAGCATGGATTTCTTACTAGGAAATTCTGGAGGGAAATACAAGCGCCAGTACTTTTTTAAGGACAAATTTTGGCAGGTAGGTGAAAGTAGCCCACTACCACAATACCACAAAGGCATTTTTATCTATACCTGTGTGTCTGCATTCAGTACTTTTATTCTCTGTGTAGAAATGAAGAGGTCCACTTCAGTCATCGGTTGAGATTCACCTTCTGGAGCCTGGAAATAAAGAGATTAGAGTCAAACAGACACATTAGGTAACATACTTACTAATGGTGTTAGCTCACGAACAGGGGCATACTAAGACACAGTCACCAGAACAGCAATGCAAGATAAGAGTATTAGACTGCAGAAGCTAAAGATAAACACAAAGATATGGATACTATGTACATACATGTGAAATTTAACTGGATATTATTTGAAAAATAGTTAACCCCATAAAAGCTTCCTTGATATTTTTCCTGATTCAGTAAAACTATACCTGACTGCAATGTGAACTCAATAAAGATTTCAAGAAAACTAGAAAGATCCTCCTATTTTCTTCATACTATGAATCCCACTTTAAAGAAGGTTTTTCACACAAGGCATAAAAAAGCCTAACAGCATGTCTTGCTTGAGGAATTTCTATATGGGTAACAGTGACTGCCAAGATCAATAGAAAAACCTGTACCACAGATGGGTACAGTTCAATCAATTCATAAAGCAGTTCCGGTAAGAAGACTTCCACAGTCAGACAACGTACTATTCAAGCATTAACCCACTGTAGAAGTCATATTTTGTTAACTGAAAGCAAAACTAGTCATTAAAAATAAGTAATTTGTTAAAAGATACTTAAAAACGCAATAAACAAAACTTATTACTAGAATAAGTCAACCCCAGCATATTACTGAGTGTATACATAAACCTTTTTCTTTTGTGCATCCAGCAATTTGACACATCCATGAATCAAAGCAGTCTTATAGAAAGACAAAACACAAAAAAAGACTTAAGTTTAATCTATCAGAGTTAAAACCTTTGCCTCGTCATTTCTGTTTCTTTAGTATGCATTTTGGATACCACCTGCAACCATTTGATAAATCCAATCTTTATTCCTAACATGAAATGGCTAATGATAAGCAACAAAAAATGGCCTATTAAGCAACCAATCTCTGAGAAATGTCAACTTGTATGGTGGGTCAGAAATAAAGCTAAAAAAAAACTTGCTGGATGCAGAAAATAAAAACACAAAATAAAAAGAAAGGCAAAAAACCCTCTCCCCCGAAAAAAAAACAAAAGAACAGGCATAACATCAAGCTGATGGAGTTTGTACTGCACCTTCTTCCTGCTTTTGGCTAATTTCTGGGCCATCTGCTTAGCATGGAACAAACAGAGACAGGAGAACAGTTAGAGAAGAACTTACAGAGACTCCAAGTCAGACAGGAATCTGCTCACTAGACTACTAGCTGTTCTAAATTAGTCCCTGCTTAGATTAATTTCCTCCTTTTTATGGCTTAAAAAAAATCATGTTAGTACAATTACTTTAAAAAATGAAAAGAAACCATACTTTTTTTTTTAATTCAAAATGTTCCTCATAAGAAACAAGTTTTGTTATTTTTATTTGTGGGTTTGTTTCCTGGTTTGAGGTGGTTTTTTTTGTTGCTGCTGTTTGTTTTTTTAAACCCTGGTGCTTCCCCTCATTTAGAGCAGTGCGAACCATGATGCTACTTCTTTTGAAGTAACTTCAGTGTCAAAGGCAAGAGAAGAATCTTAACCATCATCATTCCATTTTTTTCAGATCTAAAGAATTTAAAGTTGAGCTTCCTAATGATCTCATACTTAAATAGTCCCCCCAAAAACCTGCCCTAAATTTATGCTACTTTTTCCTGGAAAAACAAAATGACAGAAGGTAACTTCCACCTCCTTTTTCTCCCTCTTCTGTGCATGTATACCTCTATCAATGTTAGCACTGTATACCTGGGTAACGTATTTTCCCATGACACCTGCACAAAGACATGTCTATACTATCACATTTTTTCAAGAAGGCTGTGGAGCACGTATTCAGTTCCACAAATACTTGACAGTAGGTCTCTTATCACCAAGTAGTTTAATTGGATTTACATCCAGACATGCATCAATCCACAGAAACAAACTAATTCCTTGTATGTTACTACTGTGGCAACAATAACAACGCAGTTTAGCATCATTCCTGCAGTCTTGGTTTAATTCAAACCAAGTTGAACTGAACTTACAGACCTGCTTACTGAAGAAATTACATACTCACCAGGTTGGCAGACATCCTTTTATTACCAACAGTAACAGTGTCCTAGCCAATTTACAGATGTTCTTGTCATGGGAAGGAGGCTTACTATTACAGGCTTCATACATGAGGCCTGAATTAGAATACACATCTAGTGTTTTATACCAGTGCTCACAACTTAAATCTGTCAGGTTTCATCTAAACTGAAACCAGCTACTGAAACTTTAGACTGTGATGATTATTTAGTCACCTTTTTCAAACTAAGAAGTATCTGATAGACTGCTGATTGCAAAAGCTATTAGAACTGCCTCATGACACAGGCTCTCAATTACATTAATATTAATTTACACTGGTACTCAGAAATTACATACGAATCTTGAATAACCGCTGCCTGCGATACAATGGGCAAGGGGGAGACATGAAAGAGTCAGCATTTAAATTGCTTTCCAAAATCAAGCTCCTCCTCAGACAATTTTTCATGCTCCTCAACATTTATAGAGTGATGGACTTCACAAAAGAAGTAAAGCATAAGCCAAAAAGAAGAAAAAGGGGAGAAAAAAAATCCTTGAGCTATAAGTTTACAAAGCAGAATCAAAGACTGATTGAAATATTCTATCATTCAATTACTGAAAATTCTGCTTTTCCAATGGAAGCATCTAGTCTTAGTAGTATTTCAAATTTTTTAAGAATTACTTAAAAATAATAGTAATTATTTTTACTATACAAATAATAGTAAATTATTTTCAAATATTTCATAAAACTAAAGTTAATTATATGGAATAATCAATTTTAGTAAGTAATTAAACACTGCACGGAAATGTCATAGAAGTTGTTATGGTCCATGAAAAAAAAGAAAATAGGGTAACTCTATGCAAGACACTTTATCAGACAAATCCTCTATCACCTCATTATTTTGCTAACTTAGATCAAAATATTATTTTTAAGAAACCAGAGATACTACTTACTCTAAACAAAATAATTTTTTTAAATATACAGCATACACGATTTTCATTTAAGGTAAATGAAATGAATTATGTATCTAGTAGCAATTTCCAAAATTACAAATTGTTAAAAACCAGCAAGCTTTCATTTTCACTGCAGGGATGTCTTAAATATACTGAATCCATTTAACCTCTGCAAAAAGTGTACTACAGATCAGTGATCACCCAGATGACACTGAGTAAACAAAATGTGCAGAATAGTAAACTATTTCTGCATATGGATTCTACCTTAAAATTACATTCAGTAATTAAATGAGTTGTTACCTAAAAGTTTAAACCTGCCACAGAGCTCAAATTTGCTGATGAAAAATTAAAATGAAAGTTAATGGTTAGTTCACATGCAAAACCCAACAGCACAGGTCAGCTGTGAATTGTAACCATGAACATCAACTTTTTTACCGTTAGAAGTATTACAGATCCACTCCAAGTAAAATGAGAAAAGATATTTCTTTCTGTGCTCTTTGAATAAATGAGACTAAGTTTGAAAATGGTGAAATATCTTTTCTACTAAAAATACCTCCTAGTGGAATTATAAGTACATTGAAGAATGCCTTCAAAGCAGTTATCTGTTTTAACTTAAGGCTTCACAGAGATGAACGCTGAAGAAGAAAACCCCCAACTCTTGTAGTTTTAACTGAAGAGATAGTTCTTTAAAGAAGCAGCATGGTGAATTATTTTCAAAACATGTTCATATTCTACATGAATTAAAAGGAAATATTTTAAAGATTATTACATTCAAAAGAACACAGGCATAAGAAAGGTATGTACACAGAGCAGGCCGTAAAGTTCTTCTTCCCCTTTTAGTGCTCTTAACTTCAAGTCCGTACATTTTTAAAAGCTTGTTCTTTATTCATAACCTTTGTTTTCTTTAACTACAGAGAAATGTTTCACATGCAATACTTAATACAAAACAAAAACCAAGCAACAAAACCAGCAACAAAACCAACCCTAATAAACCAAACCTAATAAACCTAATAAACCTGCTAAGATGCAGGAAGGTATATCTACATTGCCTGAGATATACCTAGAAGCAGAAAAGCAGTAACTGTCAAAGAAGTGTACAGTTAGCCAGTGATTTCTAAAATAAACTTAACATCCACCAGAAACAGTTTTGCTGGGTCAACACTGCAACTACTTGGGCCTCTACCCTGAGACAAAGTTACTACGATCAAGAACATGTGTGCCTGCTGATTTATATGGGCATATAAATTATTGGTTTTATGAGAGAAGTGAGCTAAACAGATTTCTTCTGTTTTGAGGTACAGCAGTGCTGATGCATAATACCATCCTCTGAAAGAACTTTGTTAATGAATTTGTAAGAAATACTTTTAGTATTAGAGAAAGATTCTACTCTCATACCTCACAGGCCCACTGTGAATCAATTCTGTTCCAGTCTTCTCTAAAACCTCTTCAATCTTTGTCTATTCTGTGTTCCCATGCAAGCCCTTCCTCCTAGGTGCACACTTCCTCCGTAGGCTCAGGTTTAAGTTCAACTCCTGATATCAGTTTCCTATGACAGTTCATGTTAATCTTTCCTTTCAGCCTCCAGTGATGTGTCTCCCCTACATCCAGCCTCACTGAAGCCCTTATTTCTCTGCCTTCTCTATATTACCTTTATTTTCCTGTGCATTCAAAACAGACAATTTTTCTAGTATGCAGCCAAGCATCAGGTAAGATGGGGACTACTAAACAGAAAGGCACAGCCTTACTTGCATCCAAAGCAGGAAAAGAAGATGACTCTGTAAGGGTCTCCACTGCATCTTTGGTCCATCAGGGTTTGGAAAAGCTGAGTGAAAAATCTTTTTTTTAAATGTCACTGAATCCAGAAACTCCAATGAACACTGATAAATCATGCTTTTTTCAAAAGGCTCAGCAGTTGCTTAACTTTGTGAAACTTCTACAGAGATAGTAGAAGATTACTTATCTGTAACAGGAAGGCTACATCCCTGCCTTGTCTAAAATGCTAGAGAATTAGTGATTTTCAGAGACAAGGTTACAAGAACTTACATATTTGAACATCAGCAACATTACAATTTCTGGAAGTGTTTCAACAGTTCTAGTTAGAGCTTCCTGTGAAAGTTTTGTACACAGACTAATTGAACAGTTATCATGGAAAACACTGGAAAGAATACTAAGAGTAGGAAGCATCGGCTATTGGCCATGCTGATAATGTTTTCTTTCTTCCTCTGTCTTTTATACAAGTGGACACAAATTCTGAGTTGGAATCCAAAATAAACTATACAAAAGAAGAACACAGTAAGGAAAACTTTCAAATGAGATTATGTTGGTTAGCTGAATTAGCAGAAGATGAAGCTGAGCGCCTGTAATGTATTTCATAAAATTAAAAATCATACATGCCTATAAGCACTAAATGAGCAGAGAGCATCACTCAAACAGGACTGTAATTATGTGTTGTATTTCCATGCAAAACACTTTGAGCCTCAAGCAAGATGCCTTCAAGCAGAACATACAGACTGCTTCATGGTTAGTAACTGTACTATGTACCTGGAAACTGTTGGCTTGAGTTAAAAACAACCCTTGCAGAACTGGTTAAGAGAGAGGTTTTGCACCATGGAGGCTGCACAGAACTTGGGGTCAAACATTGGACACCACACTTTTAGGGTCTCCAGTAATCTGGGACCACCTCGTTTTGGAACTGTACATGAGCAAAGACCAGCACTGTTGTCAAGAGGAAGTCGACTATCACCAGGAAACGCAGCACTCAACCAGTCAAGTAACAAGAGTGAAACAGAACTGAAAGTATAGAACCATGACCACGGTCATTTCTTTTCCAAGTGCTCCTTGATTATCACAGCTGGATCACTGAGACACAGAGATGGATTTAAGAATTATTTTACATCGCACTGCAGAGGGACTTCAGAACTATTTTAAAGATCTCTGAGACACTACACTGGATCCCTGGTGTGGTAGCTATCTTCTCTTAACTGTCTTTTTCTTTTCTCCTTCTTCTATTTTTCGTACTCTCTTCTCTCTCTCCGCTCTTATGGCAAAATTTTGCATTTAATAAACTGACTGATTGAGCACTGACATGTGGCCTCATTTGTGCCTTAATTTCTGTAGACATATTAAAAGTACCCTTAGGATTTATTGGGCCCTAACAGTGCCTACCACCGAGCCCTGTGTGGATAGCAGGAATATGGTAGTATCCTCTAGAATACTGTAATACTTCATCCACAAACCTTCATTTCAGTTAACATCATCATTGTGACTTACAATAGAGCAGCATGGCCATTGTTGATCACAGACCATACAGAAATTGCTGGGAATTTCTATTTTGCAAACAATCAAAGCAAACATACCAGATTCCAGGGCAATTTCTTTTTTCTATACATCTCTGTACTGTCATAGGATTTTCTTTTTAAATCAGCTCATAGCTGTTGTTTGGTGGAGAAACTAGTACCCACAGCAGTGTCAGAAATAAGTGCAAAAATTACCACAGTACCATTTCCATCAAGTGCCAAGCCAGAAGGCACTGCCATACTTACTAGTTACACTCTAAACCTCTTTTCCCTCAACATGCAGGTAATATATAAATTAGACCACCACTCACTTCAGATTCTGGCTTTGAATACAGCAGAAGTGTTACTACAGGGAACAAAAATGATCTGGTATCTTTACCTTATCAGTCTTTTTCCAAAAGCAGAATTAAACATAATTTATTTTGTAGAAAGGAAGATTAAGCACTTAACCTTCCTGAAATCACAGATAATCTCACATGAAAAAACTACTGCCTATGTAAGTAGTTCAGTATCTGCAACCCGAAGGCACCTGCATGAGAAGCACCAGGAATTATTTCTCACCTTGATCCTACTGACAGCTTCCTGAGCTTGCATCATTCTCACATTCTTGGAGGGTGTTTTATCAGAAAGGAGTTGAGTTGAGCCAAGGTAATTGGCAGCAAAAATTATTCCATCAATTAAGTCTTCAGGATCACAAGGTCCAGGAACTGTAACACAGGAAAGCAGTCACTGTAGAAAATCATGCTGAACCACAGCAAAACAGCAGCACTCTGACAACTTGAGCTTGCACCTGATGGCTGCAAATCCTCCTCTGAAATACTTCAGTTTAACATGATGAAATGGCAACCAGTATTTTCAAAGATACAAAACACCAGGCAAATGCTCTCAACATCTGTGGTGGATTGACCCTGGCTGGCCACCAACTGCCCACCAAAACACTTACTCTCCCTCCTCAGCTGGACAGGGTAGAGAAAATATAACAAAAGGCTTATGGGTCAAGACAAGGACAGGGATTGATCACCAATCACCATCACAGGCAAAACAGACTTGACTCGGGGAGATTATTTTATTATCAATCAAATCAAGAGTTGGATAATGACACATATATTCAAATCTTACAAACACCTTCCCCCTCATCTCTTCCTTCTTCCCAGGGTCAACTTCACTCCTTATTTTCTCTACCTCCTCCTGGTGAGTCACACAGGGGGACAGGGAATGGGAACTGCCATCACTTCATCACACACTGTTTCAGCCACTCCCTCCTCCAGAAGAGGACTGCTCACTCTCTTCCCCTGCTCCAATTAGGTGTCCCTCCCACAGGAAACAGTCCTCTAAGAAATTCTTCAGTGTGGATCCTTCCTACAGGATCCAATTCTTCACAAACTGCTCCAGTGTGGGTCCCTTCCATGGGCTGCAGTCCTTGAGGCACAGACTGTTCTAATGTCGGTCCCCCATGGGTCACAAGTCCTGCTACCAAACCTGCTCTGGTATGAGCTCCTCTCTTCACAGGTCCACAGATCCTGCCAGGAGCCTGCTCCAGCATGGGGTCTCCACAGGGTCACAGCCTCCTTCAGGCATCCACCTGCTTCACTGTGGCATTCTCCACAGGCCGCAGGTGTCTATTTGCTTCACTATTACCTCCATGGGCTGCAGGGGGACAGTCTGCTTTATCATGGTCTTCATAATGGGCTGCAGGAGAATCTCAGCTACAATTCTTGGAGCACCTCCCCCCGCCGCTTCACTGACCTTGGTGTCTGCAGAGCTGTTTTTCTCACATACATTCACTCCTTCGCGGCTATAGTTGCTGTTGCAGCAGTTTTTCTTCCCACTTCTTAAAATGCATTACCACAGAGGTGCTACCACCCACACTGATGGACTCAGTCTTGGCCAGCAGCAGGTCCATCTTGGAGCCAACTGGCATTGACTCTATCAGACATGAGAGAAGCATCTTCTCACAGAAGCCACTCCTGCATCCACCCTGCTACCAAAATCTTGCCATGAAAACCCAATGTAGCCTCTCTCCAGCAAAAGCTCTAACAGCCTGTCTCTCACAACAGCTCACTCTTTTGTGAGCAGGGATCACGCTTGAGCAAACTAATCTCTGTGAGTTTTCACTGTTACAAAAGGACAGACATAGTTACTCAGTTCACCCTTAACCCGTCAAAACCAGCCTTGCAATTCTAAGACCAACAGTCACAAACAGAAAGAGGAAAGAGTGCAATTTAGTAGCAGCCATCACCCACTTGCTCGCTTGTGTGTTAACCACAGGTAGTACAACAGCCAGAGGAACGTCCTCAGGAATGCTTTACAGGTACAATACCTCCCCCCTTACCAAGATGACTGATTGTCAAGTTAAGCAAAGTGCTTTTATGCCACAGGCTTTTAAATAATCACTTTCAGTTTTAACAAGGATATAGAGGTAAAGTACAGAGTTAAATAAAAATGTTCAACATGCAGAGCATGGGCTTTCCTGATGGCAAAACAACTCCCATAGACTCTTAATAATCTGACTTACTATCTACTTCCACAGAAAGTTAGAGGCTGGTGAAATGCTCAGCATCTAACAGTGCAGATCTTTACAAAGCAGCACTTAGGATATGTTCTATGTTAACACCTTGCTACATGTTAAAATTGTCATGATCCAAAAGAAAGGCTGGTTAATCCATGAAGCTTCTTGTAAGTAAGGAAAAACAACTGATGTTCAAGTGAAGTGGAGTGAAAATGCAAATGGTCTTAAAACAATGTTAGTAGTAAGAGTGTTCACATTTTATCATGCCCCCCAAAAACCAACCTGTTTCAAGTTTTCCTCTAAGAACAAAGTAAAACTCCTACAACATCAGAATAGGGTTATAGGGTTTTTATTTGTTCACTGGGTATCTTGAGATATAAGGTGCTGTGGCTTGAAGTTTAATATTACACAGAATGCTAGTTTTGTTCCAATTATCACAGAAGAGATTAGCAATCCCCAAAATGCATATGGATAACTTTGGTGCCAAAGAAATGCAAGGCATTATTAAGGTTAAAATAACAAAAGTGAGACTTGGAGATAAAAATCACACTATACACACAGACAGAACTAGATGTATACATGTTACGAGCAAGTTCACCTTCTTTTTGTTTGGGGTTTGTTTTTTTTAATATGAAAATATATGACTAGTAATTTTAAGATGCTCATTTCCAGTGTGCAGAATTTGTTCAGATACTGTGCATCTGGAAAACTCTCAAAATTAACAAATCACTTTCAAGTACATGATCCACAGAAAGCAATTTTTTTCCTTAGGTAAATCTATGCATCCACAAGTACTACGTATTTGCACATTTCCAGTACTGAAACCATACAGCATTTTACATGTTGCTACTTGTTACTCTGCGTGCCAATGCCTTTTCAACATTTCTACTACTTCACTATAAAGGGTACGTTTCCTGATCAAAATCTAAAAACCGTAAATATTGACTGAGAAAGGTGTAGATTAGAGCCCTAGAAGGAAGCATATTAAAACCAAAAAAGGTATGTCCCCTCTTTTCATGAGAGGTGACCACACAGTCAGCATTGCTTTTTATAAGACCTCCTCCATTTATTACCTCTGGAAATGAAATTATTATTTAAATGAGAGTGTAGCACACATGCTAGCAAGTTTTCCTTGGACTGTTAGTACATTAAAATTAAATTGACAACTTGTTTTTTAAGTAAATTTGCCCTGGACCAAGATCTAAGAACATTTTAGTTTACTTTTTTTTTGGG
>VWZO01006659.1:51935-90767 GCA_013396975.1 Bucco capensis
AAGAAACTTCAAATTTTATGCTTCTGTCATGCTTTCATAACACAAAGCTGAATTTTACAGCATGCAGTCTTCCTGTGTGCACAGGATGCAGACTCATACAAAGGGCAACAGCAGTTCATATAGGAGGTAATTTACTTGTTCACATTGTTCTGGATAAATTCAGCACTAGTTTAAAAATACAACCTTCAATCTAAGACAGGGAGTGCTATTTAATTAGAAGACAAATCACTGCAAAGCAGTGAAGATTTCCTCTAGCAGGCCTGCCAGTTAATCCAATTAATTCAATTCTACTAATTAATCTAGCTAAGATTGGATTGATCCTGCCAACTGAAATCAGTGATGGAGGAAGCACTACGGTTTTCTTACCTAACCCATTTTCCTTGTCCACACACATTCATATGTGTTGTGTAAATAACCATTAAAACAAAATACTACTAAAAAGCAGCAAAACACAGACATAGACGCTATGAACAAAACACTACAAAAATAAAAGCTCCATGTTTCTGAACTTCTTAAAAAGCATAGTAGGATTAACTCAGATTCCAGATTAGACACAATTTAATCTAAACCAGTATATTCAACCCTTGCAGCTTTTCTAGTCAGCAATTAAAAATGTATACATTATAAATATTAGAGTTTTGGGTATACGAAAAAACATTTAGGAACTGTAAAACTATCTTACCTTCAACATAGGTTGGAAATGAAGCCAAGCTTTTTCTGGACTGTAATTAAGACAAAAAGGATTTCAAACAGAACATAGCATGCACAAATATACATCAAAAAATTACCCATGCCAAAAAAAAAAAAAAAAACAAAAAAAGGAAATCAGTGACGGTTATTAGCAAAAAAAATCACCACTTACTGAAATTTATTGTTCAGTTTAGTATTTTAACTCTAAGCACCCACTGGAGTTAAATTCAATGTATTCTGTTTGTGTCTTTATCAGGCAACATGCTAGGACCAGTTTTCAGTTACTTGTTGGTGTTCAATACTATATTAACTGTCTACCAATAGGTGCTCTACTTTTACTAATCAAGAAGTATGAAGGAAAACACATTGTATTGCAAAGACACTGGAAATAAATGTATGTAGGAATACATGAAATTACACTACACTGTTACTATGCATGACTGAAACCATCAGCCCTGTCAAATATTCATTAACAAAATTCTGTTATTCATTAACCAAATTTTGTTATTCATTAGGACTGTTCTTAAATGTATCACTCACATTAATACAGCCTAAAAAAACCTTTCTAAATTTGAACAGGTTAGGTAGCAGCTTGTATTCTGTGGGTTAACTTAATTCACTAACACCTCACTACCAACTATGTTGCAGTGTATCAAGCATAAAACCACATCTGGTAGCTTCAATTACATAAAAGGTGAACAAATACAAAAAATCCTGACTTGCATATGTAAATACACAGTCTAAACTAAGACCTTAATTCTGACTGCAATTTTATGTGAAAGACTCTGTATTTAACACTTCAAACACCTGAGAGAGTCAACTTACAGTAAGTAGGGCTCACCATTTTATTATAATAAGTAACATAAACCACACAGGAAAATACATCAAAGAAAATTATCTGTGGCAATACATACATAGTAATAGGTAGACTGAAATATCTGTTGCTCTCTTATGTGTTGCAGATAAGAATTTTGGATAGTCCAAGGATTACAAGACTTTAATGAATCTACAACTGACTGTTTTAACAGTAACTCCTCCAATGATTCCTTAATATAGTTTTCTTAAAAGAAAACCTATATATGATGAGAATAATCCATAATATCTTAGATGTATAATTTATAGTATATTTACAGAATAGATACATTGAAATAAATGCTGTATTATTTCCCTTTATGATGGGCAACCTATTAGGTTCTGTGCACTTGTGGAAAAAATGGGCAAACGATGAATGTCACATTTATGCAATAAGTCAACTGACTAATCCCAAGGACTCTTTGCCATTTTAACAAATTGAAAATGGATGTAACAAGTCATATTTTTCAACCAGTGATGTTCATCTTGCTATACAATGAAACAACTTGCAAAACAAAGCCAAAAGGTACATGGCACTGACAGCAAAGCCTGCACAGAAGTGTTAAAGAAATGTGTAGATGTGGTGCTCAGGGACGTGGTTTAGTTAGCACGGTAGTGTTGGGTGGATAGTTCGACTCGATTACCTCAGAAGTCTTTCCCAACCATGATGACTCTATGAAAAGGCTAAGCGGCACTATGAAACCAAAAAAGCTCTCCATCAGAGATTGTACTAGCATAAACACAAATGAAAAGCAACGAACTCCTGCTGCCAAAGCATTTAAACTGATGTGAGGACACTTCAAGCCTTTTCAGTTTTGTGGCTCTTTCATCTCTTCCTATTAATGCTTTCACTTGATCACTTACCCATACAGACTTAAACAACTGTAATTGCTGCTGGTGCAATGCTACGAGGGAGATTCAGCCACTGGACTCTGACAAGCCCAGAGGACAAAGCTCCTAGACACCAGAGAGAGCTCATGCATATTAATGTCCTTTCCATAGTCATTTTATTTTTTAAAAAATAGAGTGACCAAAATCTGTAATTAAAGATTTGGCACCTATTCAGCAATATAACTAGCTCATGCAACTTCTTTTCAGGATAGAATGATGTAAACAGTCATCATACATGCAAAAACTGAGACACAAAATTAAGGTTTTTGTTCATTACCCAGGTTGAAAGACACTCTTCTAAGTAGACAACAGGAATACTGAAGTAACAGGTAACATTACCAAGAGGGGGAAACTTACTCCTTTTAATTTTACATAGCCATGAATAATAAAACAGCAACATCATTAATGTTTCACTACTCTTGTTAATCTTGTTACCATCTAGTATAAAAAATTTATATTCCAAAAAAAGGTTTTACTAAGACCTTAAAGCCACTCCTAAAAATTTTGGGAATGTCTTTATCACTGTTGTTCTTGCATTGGAAGTACTGAAGCAGGCATTATTGCTCATCTGAGGGAAACAAATACCCTACTGTGAAACCTGGTTTACCATCACTGATACTACACGTGAGCATGTCTTAAAAAGTGAAGTGAGTAGCATCTTGTTTGGTTTTTTCTCTTGGGTAAGTTGGTAAGTTTATCAGTGCCTAAAAACCACTGAAAGCCAGGACATATACAAAGCGACAAAATCTGTACTGAAGAAAACTAAAGGTTTTAACAAGCTAACGATGTAGCAGATGAAAATTTAATAGTACAATCTATCATTGAAGGCTTTAGCACATGAGAAATTATGAGTTTCTTAAATCTTCTGAAATCTTTCATTATTTTCTAAATGCAAATATGGACTGGAACAAATATATATGTGTTATAAACTTTTTTTTTATCCCTTGAAAATTAACAAAAGAATGAATAAATTATTAATTAGTATTTCAATTTTTATCAGTATTTCCAGTTACAGTAGATGTTTTTTCTTCGTGTAAGACCGCTCATATAGGCACAGTCTGAAAATCACTTGGGGTGTTCTNGACAGC
Organism: Bucco capensis; assembly: GCA_013396975.1. NCBI lineage: Eukaryota > Metazoa > Chordata > Aves > Piciformes > Bucconidae > Bucco > Bucco capensis. Next base: position 55,457 of record VWZO01006659.1, read on the forward strand.
TCATGCTTTGCCATCAGTAACAATGTGTTATCTTGTTTCTAGATCTTTTTTGAAGTTTGAAAAACAAATAACAAATAAACCAAGTATTTTAGATTTTTCTGTTTACAGAGCTACCCATTCTGTACTAATTCAAATACTTTTTATGCCTTACTATTTTCTTTCTACATTGGGAGAAGTTCTACTCACACATCTCAATTTGTGTTGGTGGAACTACAGTGTAATGATCTGCTAGGTAAGGAAAATAATAATAAGAAAAAAATAAAGTAACTATTTAGCTTTATTTTTGAAGCCTGGAGTCAGGAACTGAATTCTGACTGTGAATCTTTGGCAGGTCAGTTTCTACAATGATAAAATATTAAGCAGCACAAATTACTACCTAATTAGTTTCATTTAAGTAGGCTTTTTCATCTGGTTGAGAAACACACTCTTTTCTTTGCAGGATGACATTTTGCACCTAAGAAAGAAAAGAGCTACTTCCTCTTGCCTCTAATACAGAGGTGATGTTGGCTGTTTGGTAAGTCAATACCCTCCAGCCTGTTGAACAATTTCAGTGGCAGCTGACTACAGAGTCAGAAATGCCATGATAAACAGTCTTAAGTTTGTTAGAAATCCAGTCAGACAGCCAGGCAACAGGAAAGGAGCTATGAATCAGTTTTTCAGCTTTGCTGAAATTCTGGGAGAAGAGACTGCACAGGTACAAGAGGATAAGGCAAATAAAAAGGCATAAGCAGCATGAACAAGATAGTGGTTTTAAAAAAGATTTCACTCTACCTCTTTATTAGTGGAGGCCTCTGCTGTACCGCAGACATCCTGGTGATGTTCCCTACTAGACGATTCAGCACCCCGAGCTGAAGAGGAATCTGGAGATGGAGACTGACATAGCAAGAAAATTAAGTAACAGATAATCTGAGTGACCAATGTAGAAATCCTTCTTTCATATTTTCCTCTAACTTGGCAGTGGAAATAAGGATGTGGGGGGAAGAAAAAAAGAAAGTGAAAAAACAAGACAAACACTTTTCAAATGTTGTAACCCTTGCCTTTTATTATAATGATCAAGTATTAATACCTCAGTGGACTTATTCTGAACAGCTGTATCTTTCTGAAAAGCACCTGTTTTTATTTGTCAGTAACATATGAAATTAAGCATCTGGAAAAATAAAAAGCTGCACTCAGTTGCAAGCAACACTCAGCTAAAAAGTGTGTCATAAAACTGTATTTTTGCAAGGTGAATGGACGGTTGTCTGATACTGGTGTTGGGCCAACTACTTACATTTAGTCTCAGTATTCAACTAACCTGCAGTTACAGAACTTCCAGTTGCACAAGTACATGCCTGTTGCAAGCAAGTAAATGACTGCAAGCTTATTGAAGGCTGCAGGCAATGCAGACCAATGTCCTAAATTCTGACATTCTAGGAAAGAAAAGACAAACTCACAAATAAGTAAACTGTGATGGGAGACAGGTGAATCGACCATGAGCAGAACACAGAGATGTATCTAAAGATTACTTAGTTGTCAAATTGAGCAGAGTGAAGACAAGACTGCAGTTTCCCCATAAGCACACATGCTTTCAGGTGTAATTAACCTGAAGTGCTAAATTAATCTCATGTGAGCACAGGTAGGCTGAAGTGGTTGTTCATAAATGTTATTCCATCACCTTAGAAAACAACTTTTATAAATTGTACAGGGTAATACTTATGTATTCGAGGACTTCTGAACATATCTAAGGACTATTCAATACGAGTGTATTCAAGGACTGTGATTTCTCATACTAGATACAGCATAAACCTGGAAAATATTTTATAGTTCCTGCTATGATCTGAGAACCAACTGTCTTTCCAATCATGTCCTAGTCATTCATGATCATCAAAAATGTCATACCAGAAAAACAAAGGAAACAGCATGGAAAACCATTATCCTGGAATATCTACATCTACATGATCGAAGTATCTCAGTAAAGGGAAAGAAAGTTTCAGGACAGAACGTTCTGATTGTAGGCAGTTACTAATGAATGCTGATGACACTAAAAAGCTGTAGCAAGGAATCTAAAGTGCAGAGCAGGGGGGAGATGTATGGGGCTATGATACAAGAACACAGAGTGTGGAATTAATGAAGGAGACCAAGATAAAAGACAGTATAAAGCTACAACCCAGCAGGCATTTAAAGGCATATCTTAAGGAGATATCATCAATGTGAAGGCCAGAACGTGAAACCTCAAAGGAAGGTTTAGCATTTAGGTGTCCAAGCCGGGTGTTTAGCCCAGCAGCCTTGGCATTCAACAGTCTTCTTTGACATAGGGAGTTTGTTCCTAGCTTTGTGAGCTCAATGGTTCATAACTGATGGCAAAACAGTCAAGTACTATTCTTCTGGTTTCATACGCAATTACATGACATGGCTTTTCTCTAAGCCAATGCGTCATAAAAGAAAAAAGCTATACTTCCAGTGCTCTGAGCTGGCAGCAGCTCCAATCTTGGATGGCCCTCCTGCTATGCCTCCATTCCAGTGGACACATTCAGTTCTAGGAAATAATGTGGGGGAAAAAAAAAAAATCTAAATTTTGCAAGCTACTTCACAGATACAGAATGAAGCAAGAAAATAAAATTCCCTTCTCCTTCTCTTTACCCTTGTTCTTTTAGAAGGTCTATCTTAGATAGTTACTAAATATTAGAATTAGAGGTAACTAATCAAGGTTTCCAAAGAGTTAAGAAGCAATGCCTTATACAGATACCTACTGGGTAGAAAAGCAGTCCTTGATTCATCCTGTATTCTGAATTACAACTGCAGGTTAAAAAAGGAGATGTATCTGTGAAACAGTCCCTGACCAGATGCAGCTGTGAAACAGCCCCTAGAATGCTGGCATGTGCTTGTGCCATTGGACTGAAGGATTGCTCACTGCACTACTGTGGGAGAGACACAGGGTCCTCTGAGTTGCCATGCAAGCACCAGAGTTACGGTGCCACAGTGACTCAATCACACAAACAGCAACTCCTATTTACTTAAGGAAGCACCCTCATAATGCTCATATTCCCAAGAGTTACATAGTATTTCTGCATCAGGATTAAACATAAAAAGTGAGGATGGTATCACCCTAATAATGACATCAGGATGTTGTAGGATAGAGCTTTAATCAGCAAACAAAGAAACAAAGTAAAACATATTTAGCATCAACCGTTTCCACAAAAAAAGTTCTATAAAATGCCAGAAAGCTCTCACACCCACACACTGAAGCAATAAAAATAAATCACTTAAACCAGCTGGTTGCTGACATTAAGACATTCTGCACCATTTAAAATGTATTAACATTTACTCCAGTAGCACTACAAATAACTTTACTCAGCTTTTTTTCGTTTACCAAGTGTCACAAACAGCCACCAAAATGATCACATGGTTTTCCATATGGTTTGTTTGAATGTTTGCTCAAATTTTTCTGGGGAAAAACCCTAAAGCCAAAACTACCAAATGCAAATATCAAACATCCTACAAAGTCTGCTACATGACATGCTATGAGAGCTGCCCCCAAAAACATCTGTACAAAGTTCAGTCTTTGAAGAAAAAACACCCAGTTCTCTTCTGTAATTTTAGAGGTACCATATAACATGCACAAGGAAAAAATGCAGTCACAGCAATAAGAAGAAATATTTTGATAATCACAGTGGGCAGAAAACTTGCATAGCTGCTCAAAACAGTAGAAGTGAAGACTAAAATGCTTAGTGACTGCTTTGTGGACTGTTAACAAAACAAGTTTTAGAAGCCTACAATAAAAATGCTGTCAAAACAAACATGGTAGGTTCATGTGAAAACATGATATTACACAGAAAGGTACATCAATGGAATTAAAAAATATTTTCTTAAGCACAGCAATAAAAGGTAATAGTTATCCCATTCCTCCTCTTGAATATCTACTTACACTTTTCTTATGATACTCAACCTGGTACATCCAAAAATTCTCCATCTCAATTTTGCCGTTGTGTGAGTCTAACTAACATGCAACCCACTTCACTCAAAAAAACCTTCCTTGCTATTGCACGAAGGGATTTAGTAACAGAACTTGTAACAGGAGAGGCTTGCCTCTAACCTATCCAGGTCAACCCAGCTTGCTACTGAATAGATCATGAAGACAAACATAACTGACACCAAAACATCATCAGACACAATCACCTGCTCTTGCTGTATAAAAGCAGTCTGGTTTTACTTGCTTTTAGCAGTAGCTTATCTGAAAAGAGTATATCCTAGTGGGACATACAAGGCTTGGGACAGAGGAGATAAAATCAAAAATACTTCAGCAATACAAGATTCACTCAAATAAAAGGTCATTACTTACATGACACAAATGCCCACCTACAGGCTTCTTGGCAGAGGAATGGTAAATAATTGTAAATAAATGGTAAATACCAGTAAATAAATGGTAAATATGGTCTTGTGCGTAAGTTCAGAAAAGACAACTAGATAAAGTAAGGATTTTAAATTTATTTGATTTTAGTGATAAAAAGTCTTCTGATAGGTACCCATAAACATCAGGCACAGGTCAAAGTACTACGAAATATTCAGTTCCAACATGGAAGTACAGTCATATACTTCCGTATATGAAGGCCATGCTGGCTTTCACAGGGTGCACTCATTTTTTAAATTTTTTTTTTATTATTATTTTTTTAATGGTGGCAGCTACTCAAAGGAAAAAGGCTGTCCTTCCAATACCCACCAAAATGGATACTAGCATTCAGGTTATATGCTGTGAAGAATGTCACAGTCTTCTACTGGCAACAGAGGGCAATGCTGATTATGGCTGGGTGAGGTGTGAACAGGTTGACGACTTGCTCAGTCGAGTAGCACAGCTCCAAGATGAAGTGATGGAACTCAGAGAAGAGGTGAGCAGGTTGAGAAAAATCAGGGAGTGTGAGAGGGAAATTGATTATTTTCACAGATTGATCTCCACTAAAACAGCATCCCAGCCTTCTTGTAGCAATCCACAGGAGCAGGATCAATGGGAACAGGTCTCTGCCCAACAATGAAACAAACAGAGCAAGCCTGCTCCCTTGAGAAGCACACCACCTACAGGGCCCTTGCAAAATAGGTATGGAGTTCTGCAGGAGGAATTAACTGTGAGCAAGGACGAATGTTGTGAGGGTTCAGGAAGATGAGAAGTGCCACCAAGACCAACTCGCCTCAGACCAGTCATCAAAAGTGACCCTAAAAAGAAAACTCAACAGGTCATTGTTTTAGGGGACTCCCTGCTGAGGGGAGCAGAGGGCCCAATATGCCATTCTGACCCACTTCACAGGGAGGTTTGCTGTCTCCCTGGAGCAGGGGTTAGGGATGTAACAGACAAACTTCTCATCCTAGTAAAGCCCTCTGATTATTACCCCTTGTTAGTTTTTCAGGTGGGTAGTGAAGAGGTTACTAGAAGAAACACTAAATCAATCAAAAGAGATTTCAGAGCCTTGGGGCAGCGGCTTAAGGGATCAGATGCACAAGTTATTTTCTCCTCTATCCCTTCAGTGGTAGTCACCAATGAGGAGATGAACAGAAAGAGCTATCAGGTTAACTCATGGCTCCGGGACTGGTGCTACAGACAGGGTTTTGGGTTTTTCAATCATAGGCTGATATACGAGATGCCTGGCCTGCAGCTGGCAGGTGGGATGCACCTGTCCCAGAAAGGGAAGAGGATTTTAGGGCAGGAGTTAGCAGGGCTCATCGACAGNATTACTTAGGGAAGAAATCTTAAAGGCACAGAAGCAGTACATCCATACATGCCTTAAGACAAGCTGGTGGCACAGAAGACCAGCCTGGCTGAATAGGGGCATATTACTGAAGATCAGGGAAAAAAACAGAGTCCATGGCCTCTGGAAAAGACAGTAGGCCACTCATAGTGAGTATAAGGATACTGTTAGGTTATGCAGGGAGATTATTAGAAGGTCCAAGTCCCAGCTAGAAATTAATCTGGCTTCAAAAGTAAAAGATTGCAAGAAAAGCTTTTATATATACATTAATAACAAAAGAAAGAACAAAGAGAGCCTCCATGGCATGTCCAGGACATGACCCCTGCCAGTTTGTGTACAGATGATACAAACTGGTTTGAGACAAGGTAAACTCACTTCAGAAAAAATGCGTTTGATGAATTACTATAGTACGTCTCCATACAGGAATTTCAGGCAGCCTCAGAGATTCCCCCAACAGCCTCCTCCTTTGTATGTGACATGTGAGAGGCATAATTCATCACTTCGGGGTGCTAACTACCATCCTGGGTAGGGACTCTGGCTTACCTAATAGCTCCCCTATGCAATTTCTGCTGTGAAAGTGACCAAAGAGTACATGGACAAGATACCTGCTGGTCGTAAACAGAAACTATTCCTTCAGATGGAGGTAAGATCACATATGACAGTCTTATGCACCCATGGTTAACACAGAAGGTGTTTTGTATGTTGGATGGATCACATGTGCTACACTGGTCATGAAGGATCACAGACCAGCTGTACATTAAGATCTGAGAACAAATGCAGTTTGGGAAGTCTTAGATTAGGGAATTTCCTCTGATCCAGCTGACGGTACTCTGTAAGGACAGAACCTCCTGCCACTTGTCACCGTCTGGACAATGATTGACAGCCCCACTTGAGAGATCTGACTGCCCATATATGTTACACAATGCAAAAACTCTGAATAAACTAGCTTTTTTAAAACAAATGCACTCACTGAAGTTACAAAATAGAGATTCTGACCGAAGCAGTAACTGTGTACCTCTGTCAAAGTCTTTTGAGGATTTCCATCTGTTACTGTTATATTATTAAGTCTCAAAGACAAAACAAAAATATATCTAAGAATACACAGAGGTTTAGATCTGACAAACGGAAGTCAAAATGGGCAAACAATAAATGTAACTAAGCCTGCTAGGGCAAAATGGCCTTTTAATTTGCCCATTTCAAAGAACCTCTTGGCAGCATGTGTCAGTAGCAGTAACCACGTAGTAGTGAGCTGGTAACTCCTCTTTGAATAAAACCTTGGGCTGTACAGACTCTGACTGCCTGTCAGATCACACTCACATGCTACGCAGGTAGAGTCTGTCCAGCAACAAGCATGCTGAAGAAAAGGCTGCCAGCACAGCAGGACTCCTGGAAGCTGGTTCAGTGCTAGCTCCTTCTCTCTTTCAAGCATGGACTTATTTAGCTGTACTTTCACCTGAACCTGTTGTTTGAAAACAGCTTCAAGTGCAAGTCTGAAAAAGTTAATGTAGAACTCTCCTGTGTTTTCAAAAGACTTTAACTGTAACAACTGCTGCTTAGTTTTCAATAGTACAGAAGAATCACTTGAAATTACTTTCAACTATCAATAATTTAAAAACATAATAAGCCAAAACAAAAAAATTCAAGGGGTTACGTATCCAGTACTCACTGTAACTGAAAAACCTGTAACTCATCTGGAAAGTGTTTATCTTCAAGCAGACTAATGATGAAAGCAGCCGCGCAGAGAAGGACTTGGGGCTCATGATAGATGCAAGGCTGGATATGAGCCAGCAGTGCATACTCACAGCCCAGAAAGCCAACCTTATCCTGGGCTGCATCAGGAGAGGCATGACCAGCAGGTCTAGGGAGGTAATTCTGTCTCTCCACTCTGCTCTCATGAGATCCCATCTGGAGTACTGCATCTAGTTCTGGGGTCCTCAACATAAAAAAGATGTGGACCTGTTGGAACAAGTCCAGAGGAGGGCCACAAAGATGATTAAGGGATTAGAGAACCTCCCCTATGAGCATAGGTTGAAGGTATTGGGATTGTTCAACCTGGAAAAGAGAAGGCTTCGAGGGGATCTTATAGCCATCTTTCAGTATCTAAAGCGGGGTTATAAAAAAGATGGGGAGAGACTTTTCAGCTGGTCAGATTGTAATAGGACAAGGGGGAATGGTTATAAGCTGAATGACAGGAAATTTAGATTGGAGATCAGAAGGAAATTCTTTGGAACAGGTTGCCCAGAGAGGTTGTGGATGCCCCATCCCTGGCAGTGTTCAAGGCCAGGCTGGATGTGGCCCTGGGCAACCTGGTCTAGTGTGTGGCATCCCTGCCCATGGCAGGGGGTTTGGAACTAGATGGTTTCTAAGGTCCCTTCCAACCTGGACCATTCTATGGTTCTATGATAATGAATAAATTTAAGCTTTCTTCTGTGCGATTGATTAATCAGCATAAAGCTTTCTGCCCTGGATATTAAAATGCTTTTTTGGGTTTTTTTGATTGTTTGGGGTTTTTTTTAATTATTTTTTATTTGGGGCTTTTGGGGGTCTTTTTTTTCTGTACATTTTTAAGACTCTGGTCTCGCACAGATTACATAAAGATGACCCATATTCTATGTGCTCAACCAACAGTTCTGAAAGATCTGCTCAGAAAAAGAAAACTCATCTTTATTTAATTTCTTTTCTTTCTCTTTTTTCTCCCTTAGTTCATCTATTACTAAAAACTGCTTAATTATTTAAAACAGAATTCTCTATTGCCTTGTTAATAATACATTCCCCTTACTGTGGAAAAACTTGAGCAAATTCATCTCCATGAAAACACTTCACTTCTGGAGTTATCAAACTTGAGAAAATCCTGCAACTGAGAACTTGAAGGTTAAAATATACATAACCAAAAATAAAAAGAGAAGCAAAACAATGCAGCTCAGCTCTTTTGTACCTGAAAGGCTTGTTTTCAGCTCCAAATTTCTATTTCACAAATCCAAACCATCAGTGTATGTGGTTTTACATTACGTTAGGGTTTTTCCTATCATTGTGCCATGCCAAGTGTCTGCTGAGGAACAAAGACTCCATACACTAATGAGAGGGCTTTGCAAAATCAGAGTCTTGGCATCTAACAACAACTTATGCCCTGCAGGTCAACAAAACCTGAAGAAGAGGAGACTCAGGGGGGACCTTATCGCCCTCTACAACTACCTGAAGGGAAGTTGTAGTCAGGTAGGGGTTGGGTTCTTCTCCATGGCAGCTAGTGACAGGACAAGAGGCCATGGCTTGAAGTTGCAGCAGGGGAGGTTTAGACTGGACATTAGGAAGCACTTCCTCACGCAGAGGGTGACTGGGCTCTGGAATAGGCTGCCCAGGGAGGTGGTGGAGTCACCATCCCTGGAGGTGTTTAAGAAAAGATTGGATGTGGCACTGAGTGGCATGGTTTAGATGTTGTGGTGTATTGGGTCATAGGCTGGACTTGATGATTCTGGGGGTCTTTTCCAGCCTTGGTGATTCTGTGATTCTGTGAAAACTTGGCTTGCAGATCTATAACCCCATGGATAACTGAATGGACCTCTGAAAAAGGTCACTGTATTTTTCAGGGAAGAGGCATCCACCACCTCTTGGTGCAACCCATTCCAGTGCCTCATCACCCTCATTGTAGAAAATTTCCTCCTTATATCCCACCTAAATCTCCCCTCATTTAGTTAAGAATTTCTTACAGGCTCTCTTTAAGTACTGGAAGGCCACAATAAGGTCTCCCTGGAGCCTTCTGTTCTCCAGATTGAACAACCCCAACTCTCTCAACCTTTCCTCACAGGAGAGATTTTTCAACTATCTAATAATTTTTGTTGCCCTCCTCTGGACTCACTCCATCAGGTTCATGTCCTTATGCTGAGGACTCCAGAGCTGGACACAGTACTCCAGGTGAAGTCTCAGCAAAGCAGATTCCATGGGGAGGATCACATACCTCGATTTGCTGGCCATTCTTCTTTTGATGTAGCCCAAGATTCAGTTAGCCTTCTGGGCTGTAAGCACACATTGTCCGCTCCTGTCAAGCTTTTCATCTACCGGTACTCCCAAACCCCTTTCTGCTGGGCTACTCATAAACATCTCCCAGCCTGGACTGATATTGGGGATTGCCCCCACTGAGGTGCAGGACCTTGCATTTGGCCTTCTTGAAACTCATGAGGTTCACACAGGCCCATTTCTCAAGCTTGTCAAGGTCCCCACATTGAGTACTACCAGCATATCTTAGATAAGTTAAATTCTGCAAGATGCAGAAAGATTCTGGAGAGTAGCTAGAACACCTTCAGAAAGGATTACTGCTCTCAGGATTCCCAACCTAATGACTCTGAGATTATCATGGTACTATCAAGACAATAAAGAAACAAAAGGAAGTTCTTTGATCCTCCCAGATGAAGACAGCACTTACAAACACAGACTATCTGGTGACCACCACGTACAGCAAAAGAGTAATGTGATCTATTTGAAAAAGTAGAGAGAAGTAACTATAGCTTTTGGAAATTTTTGAAGAAGCTAAAATTAATTACTCTTCCATACAAAAAAAAATCTGAGAAAATTGCTTTAGCCTTCCACAGGATTGGTAATCAACTCTGTAACAGATGTAATTTTAAAAATACTTGTAGAATTAATTTTTGCAATATAGGAGGGGGTTTTTTTAAAAACTTATTTTAAGAACTTAAAAAAAAACAACTTTACGTTTCAGTGATAAGAAAAAAAAAACCCAACCCAAATACACTTATTACTCTGTTTCCAACAATTTTCATGGAAAAGTAAAACCTGGAAGCTACACGTCTCAATCGGCTTGCATGTTTTTTCAGCAACTCACACACCTTGCTCCAAAAATCTCTTTGCATTTGTAATTACTAGTGTTTATAATTTTAAAAGCAGATTAAAAAAATCAGAAAGAATCAGAAGTCTGTCAAATATCTACACAGCATCTGATCTTTTTTCACCATCTGAATTTCCTTTGCAGAGGCTCAGGTGTTCTGGGTAGTTCTGAAGCATTCCAGAACACTACAATAATTCCATTTAAAACAACACACAAGAAGTTCTATTGTTGGTATTCTTCCAAAAAAAACCAAAGGTCACAGAGCAGCACAGTTATCCTTGAAGTAATAGCATGGGTCCAAATTTTTGGCCAGTAAATTAACCTAGCAGCCCTTCTCATATCAAGCATAAATTTAATGCAGTTAACAGATATTTATGAGTTTATTTTATCAAAAAGGCACAAAAACCATCAAACCAAGTAATGATTATCATACAGGCAGCTGGAGCCACAGACTGGGAACTGACTCTGATGCAAGTTAAGCCTCACGTCAAAAGCACAGAATTCCAGAAATGCTGATGCTGTAAATCTGAATTACGGCCTTCAACACTCAGATTGCTGGAGAGTGAATATATGTTACAGTGACAATGTAATATACTGAGATTCAAAACACATTTCTAGAGCCTGCAATTGGACAAAAGTCTTGAATCTTTGTGGAACATGGATCTGATCTATGATACCATCATAAAAAATATTAACAGATTTCTGATGGAACTATTACGTGATAGAAAATGAACTCAGACATCTAGAATCAACAGAAACAGACAAAGAATAGACACTCAAAGATGAAGTGTTTGGTAACTATCCCAAAATACTCAATGGTAGTTAAAAAATGTAACACTTTGTTTCAGAAAAAACAAGTAAAGAGTTCCATGTGATAAATTCTTGTACACTATAACTGGGGTCAGCAGTCCTTCATGAAGGAAAAAACCGACCCACTGATAATCCACACACTTACCTTTTCATGTGCTCTAGAGTATAAATTTAAAACAGACAAAGCACTACAGTTTACTAAAGGATGAGTTACAGAACAAGAACACAATGCATCCTCTTTCATTGCTATGTATGTCACAATAAAGGAACAAGACATACATAACCTGAGAGCTGAAAGCTTTGCATACTCACATCCCCATCTAGTGGCCTCTGGTCATCAGAGTCTCTGGTTGGACTGATGTCTTGCCTCATCACCCAGATAGGCTCCTTGGGTTCATCAGGGGTATAAGGAGAACGGATGGTCCTTGTCTTCACTTCCTCTATAGCCTCTTTTATATCCTTGATGGCCAGTGAAATTGCATCTCTCTTTTCCTTGCTGTACCTCTGTACAGAATCTCCCAAGCCAGATGTAACTCGAGAACCAGCTGGGAGCTGGCCATTGCTTTCGTGCCCACCATTCGCAGGAGCATGCTCCAAACTCTGCTCTGCCTCTGGCATGTCTTCAGCTGCCTTGTCTAAGCTCTGGGAGCTCATGCTCTGCTTCACCTCTGCTACAATCTGATCAATGTCCTCCTCTTGTTCATAACTATCCATTCTTGGGTAGGGTGCAAACTCTGCCTCCTTCTCCGGGCTGTCAGACTCTCCATCAGATCGTTCATCATAATGGTGAAGGCGGGCACCCAGTGCCTCCTTGCGGTAATTGTCAGCTTCTTCCCTTTCCCGCTCATACTGTTGGATCCCCTCCCTAGCATCTATGTCTGGTGTATCTCCTATCTCCTCATACACATGCTCCTGCAATCCGTAGTCGGCGTAAGGCTCAGCATACTGTTCATCTTCTCCTCGGTGGAAGAGCCGATGTGTATAGACGTAACCTGAGTATGCCGCATTCATGGCTTCCTCATGTTCAATGGAATGGAAATGTAAGTGATTAGGCAATGTTTGATTATGAATGGCCTCGCTGTGCTCAGCTTCGGCATTCTCTGTGTACTCCTCAGACTCAGGCCTGTACTGCACTCCATATGCACTCTCATCCTCATTTTCCTGAGCTCTCTCTGTGTCATATCTGTCCTCCACTGTGGCTATAACATCCCCTTCTGCAGTATCTGTGTGATTGTGGAAACCACTCTCAGTGCTGGCTGACCGAGCTAACATCCCTTCCTCCTCGTGCCCAGACAGGTGCCCTTGGCTGCTGTTTGTATGTCTTGGGTAGCGAGCTGCGTACCGCTGTTCCTCTTCCACCTCTGAGTGCTCCAGGTCAGCCTCCACTGACTCGTTCACTGCTCCATTTGCTGGCTCTTCACTTGCCTCCCCTTCAGGTGGTCCAACCAAGTGGTTCATGGCAAGTTCTGGTAGGTAGGTCACTTATTCTATTGACATTTTGTCTATCACAGCTGGAAAGAAATAAAAAAACCTCTGACATTACTCTTAAAAAAAAGTGGAGTCAATAAACAGAAGCAACAAAATGCACTCTACCTTCCCCAGCAGACAAATATTTGACTTCATCAGCTCTGATGTCAAATGACAGCCAGCACAACAGTATGATCACCCATGAACATAACAGCAGCAATAGCAACCCCCTTGGGGACTGCACTGCTCACTTCTATGGACAAATACTTTCTTCACTCTGATGACACCAGCAGGTGCATGTTACAAAAGCTAACTTTTGCCAAGGGCTCAACCATGGTGGAGATAAGAAAGAAATATTCCACATTTGCTCCACCACTCTCCCTACAAGTCACTAACTAAATGCAAAGGAAGGATTTTTTAATGTAACATGATAGATTTAGTCCCGTCACAGTAGTCTTCAATTGCTGAGATACGCGACAGCTATGCATACTACAGTTCTTCAGTATGGTATCTTCAGCTGAGCTAGTCACTCTAAGCACTTTTAAAAAATCATTAGGAATAAAAATACACTCTCAGGGTATCTGAAATACTTGTTCCTTCTCCCCAGAGAAGCACGTGACAGCGAGCTACAACATAGTTACCTCTGTGGAATGTATCTATAATCACCTAAAATAGCTTCTGCCCCAAATATCTTCCCTAAACACAGAGAATACGCTAGTAATATTCATAACCACGACCACACTGAGACTAGTGAGGCATCTTAGCCTTGCTGACTTTGAGTAAAAAACTCAAAAGATTATATAACTACTAGAGAGGTCTGCCAATAATAATAAAGATGCAGGCCACAGGAAAAACACCGTAACACAGATTAGCTTCTACAAGTTCCATAAAGCAAACAGGCCTGTGTAGCATAGAAGGTTATACAGTGTATAAAAAATGCAGCTGTAAAATAATAGCTGACAGATCATGTTAATTGGACAGAAAAATATCTTCTACACAAACCAATCCTTTTTCAAAATAACTGTGGAAAAAATTTCAGTTTGTTTTTTCCAGCTAAAGGAGGTAGGTTAGTAAGAAGCCTATAGTGACAAGGGAAGGTCTTTCCCAGCTAAGGCTTCCAGAAATGGAAAAAATGGGCAGAATACAAGTGTGTATGCAGGTGTGCACCTGAACTAACCAACCAACTACTCTCATCCCTGAAACATGAGACATTACTTAAGTAAACAACTACACGGGAAAGCTTTCCATCTTAGGCTAACAAAAACAAAGTAAAGATGCCACGGCATAATAGCCCTTTGAAAAGACCATCTCAAGAAAGATTTCCTGCTTTCATTGAAGTCAGTTATGAAACTTCCATTGCTTTGAACTGTTTAAAAACACTATCTTAAATCTGTTGCATTCGAAGTAGCTCCTGACTTGTACCTGCCATCCAGCGTAACCTGGACAGGCTAGAGACATGGGCAGGGAGAAACTTGATGAAATTTAACAAGGGTAAATGTAAAGTACTGCACCTGGGAAAGAACAACCCCATGTATCAGTACAGACTGGGAACTGATCTGTTGGAAAACAGCCCTGGGGAAAAAGATCTGGGAGTCCTGGTGGATGGGAAGATGACCATAAGCCAGCAATGTGCCCTTGCGGCCAAGAGGGCCAATGGCATCCTAGGATGCATTAAGAGCAGCGTGGCCAGCAGATCNCTGTCATTGGTGACCCACAGAGAAGGGCAGTATTAGCTGAAACACACTACACAAAACCCAGGATGGTAACCAACTTTCTGAAATCATTATCAAATGTTTCCTGCTACATCTTTAATTGAATCATGCTGTTAGAAAAGGAAGGTAAAATTCAACTGCATGAAGACTACCTATACTTTAAGTCAAATAAGGCATCAAATACCACAACATTTATAACAATGGAAGTTCTTACAATATCTGAAAATAGGTGATCCTGCTCTAGAAGTCCCAATACAGGCTCACAACATACTGCATATTATGGATAGAAAGCATTGCTGACATGTCTAGCTCTGAGAAAAAAATTACAGAGATTACAAAACCATATGAAATGTTGCTAAAAAAATCACCTGAGAGCCCCAACATTTTCCTTTTGCAAGCCGAAAGTTGCCCAAGTTCTACTTGTGAAATTGTCCTCATTTGAAGAATGATCTCAGGTTAATTTTCAAGGGTGTGTCTTTTGAGGGGATGAGGAGGAAACTTGGAGCTTTACTTAAAGCTTTTTAGTTAAAAAGCTTCTCTTCTGTTTGCTCTTCCTTCAAAAATTTCAATTTGATTTCACTTTTTAATTTTGCAAACAGTAAAGTATTATTTTCAAATGTATTTTAAAAATTTTTTTTAAAGACATTTTCATTATTGGAAAATAAGATAAATTTACTTATAAAATTGTAGATCTGAAAAATTGCCCTTAGGTCATCCAAGCCCCTATAACTTTCAATGAAAAGTAAGCTTCTAAGTCAAGTACATTTATTTGACTGTTTAACAATCAATCTTTAGGGTAGTAATTTAAAGAACCACCTATTAAGGTAGAGGGTTACAAGTACTAAATCCCTTTTCATACACGGTAGCTGGAAGACTACTAAACCCACTTTTTTTTATTATTATTCTTAGTAGCATTTCCCTCAAGCAAATACAAGGTCTGCCTCATTTTTTCCTCACCAGGCCTTCAGAAAGCACTTCATTTCCAGCAAGCAAACAAAACCCAATAACCTACAGAAAATGCATACAGAAGAGAATATAAGCAACAGAGTCATCTGACCTTGGAAATAAAGACATAGCATCCATCTGAAAGATACTATACTCTCACAATTAATTACCCAGAACAGCAGCTGTGCTCCAGTAATCACACATACATGGCAAAGTGCTCTGTAAGCACTCTTAGCTTTGCTCTCAGGACTTGATGGATGAATCTGTCTCCAAGACAGTGAAATCTGAGGTTGATTACTACTGCAATTAGCTCTCTGCTGAAGGTTAAACTGCATTCTTGCCTATACAGAAGATAAAGTATCTCCACATATTTCTCAAGCAACATAACACAAAAGATATAAGTTTATGCATTTTTCTCTGTTACTTTATATTTAAAAAATAAGTATTTAAAACATGGATACTATCATCTTGGAGCAAGATCACAACATCCATGGCCAGTGCTACTTAGGAAAAGATATGCAATTAGAAAAGGTGAAAATGTGAGTGTTCAGATTCCAATTTGGTTTGTTATTTGCTTCCCAAGTACAGATATATAATTGCTTGCTTTCTTTTGTATACTGCATCTTATTTCCAGTCTAATCCTGGCTTTTTGGAATAAAAGATTGTCATGGTTTAGCCTCTCCAGCTGCTTAAAACCATGCAGCTGCTTGCTCATTTCTACCTGCACTGGTAGGATGGGAAGGAGAAAACACAAGGGTTCTAGATCACAATTGAACCCAGGCAGGGTGAGAGCACATACACACTATACAAAATTTACACAAACTCTCAGGCTCCACCTCTCCCTTTTTCCGAGCACCACTCCTGAGGTAGAACTCCCCGCTCCTGCGCTGCAGATGGGAGAGCGAAATGGATGGAGTGAGACCACAGTCCGTCCTCTTCAGAGGTTAACCCCCTGACTGTCCTTCCCTTAAGCAACACGGCATCTCTCCTGCAGGGAATGACCCCAATGGGTGTTCTCCAGCGTCCCAGCGTCTCTTTCAGGGAACCCCCCCATGCTGCAGTGCAGACTCCTCCTGCTCCACAGGCCACATGGTGGGCTCCCCACCTGCATCTCTTCCTTCCCTCTCTCTCTAAGCACAGGGTTGAGGAAACTCCTACGGCTTGTGCATGCTCCACACAAACCCACCACACTCCACCCCAAGCTGGGGGAACCTTTCTGAACTTTCTGTACTGAGCATGCCCAGTACAAATCCACCACAAAGATCACACTCTCAACAGCTCTGTCTACTATTGTTGCTGTCTCAAAACGAAGTTGGATCCCCTGTAGAACCAAGACTACACAAATACATACATACTGGGCTTTTTTTTCACATACAGGATAACAAGATAACTCAGTCATGGCAGAATTGTCTCAAAGAGCACGGTGGAAAATGCTGGTTATCCAGTGATGAACTCTGAATACAAGTGATGTTGTCTTTACACCAGTGACATTTTTATAGCAACGAAACTATGTATTTCTCCTCATTTTAACAAAGAGGGCTTAGATCTACAGTAGGAAAGAAAAGAAAAAAAATAAATCAACCCAGCATGTCCAACATCCTTTCCG
Source organism: Bucco capensis (assembly GCA_013396975.1). Classification (NCBI taxonomy): domain Eukaryota; kingdom Metazoa; phylum Chordata; class Aves; order Piciformes; family Bucconidae; genus Bucco; species Bucco capensis. The sequence goes on from VWZO01006659.1 coordinate 72,548, forward strand.
TCTCCTTTCAGATGCCATTAATATTGTAACACAGAGCAACTGCAGAGAGAACTAAAAAATATGATACAGTAAGCTGCAGAGCATGGCTATCCTGAGGGTAATAACGCCTCAAGCTTCACTCACAGAAAGAGTAAGAACTAGTATGTCCAAAAATCCTTTGGATTTTCCTCCTCTGCCTACATATAAAGACTTTATCCAACCCTTCTGGTTGATGTAATCTTACTCAGCTGTATTGCTGGTCAGCGCTACATAGTCTTGATGCAAGATATGTTTGAATCAAGTGAGGCAGAAGACATTACAAGAATCAAGACTGAAAACACACTGCATCTGTTGAAACTTTTGAGTCACTTAGCTGTCCTGACTTAATAATCTGAAATGATGCTGTGAGGGGAAAACTAAGTTTTACCAATTCTGTTATGCAGAGTAAACTTTTCAAGTGAATTATCTCTAGATTTTTTTAAATTCCTAACTGCAATCAAGTCACAGGTTGTATCGGGTACACAAAACATCTGGATGGTGTTGAGACCACTTCAAGAACAGTCTGCTAGAATGTGAGAAGGCTCTTCAGCAAATACGTAGCTTTCAGGAAAACCAGGTTAAAAAAAGACAGTGAGGTCCACTTAGTTAGCACTGTCTAATTAGCTGCCTTCAGCTGAGAGAAGCAAGTTGCAGAACACTGTTTGCAGTATGATTCATTAAAAAAAAAAAAACAACAACAAAAAAAACCCTGAAGTAGTGGAACAGTACACATATGGAGGGGAAAAAGGTGTCTAGGGTACCTAAGCAATTACCTATTTCTTAAATGCATCTGTAAGAAATCTAGTAGTTAGCAAAACAACTGATCAACACACCTTGATATAAAAATCTGTTTCCTAGCTTCCCAAACCCAAATCCAGAAGTACAGGATCAACTCACTGAAACGGTACAGAAATCATGTTGAAACTTCTGTAACTTCCTAGATTCTGTCATATAATCAATAAAAGGATTTGTTCTGCAGGATTTGTTATTACCTGAGAGCTTCAAGCTAAGGATATTCACTCATAAAAAGCTATTACAGCTCAGACAGCATAAAAGAGACTTGATGTTCCTCTAATTTATTTTATCTCAAGTTTCAAAGGAGTTAAATTCAAGTTAAGCTAAAAAGTGGGACACATGGGATACAGAACTTGCTTACCTTTCATCGTATAACACATACTTAAAAATGTATCATTGCCTGGCAACTGCAACACCTAACTACTGAAAACACTAGATTTTACAGTCTGCTCCCCTCCCCACCCCACCTTCATCCTAGAAAAATAAAAGCCTCAAAAACATTAACTCTTATTTCAAATTGATTTGACTTACACTTTACTACATGCTTTCTAACAGTGAGGTTTTCCTATAATGTCTTGAAAAAGGCAATATATTAGATGTATGTTTCTCAGACTGAGGAAGAATGATGAAGACAGAGAAATGTATTTGATTATGGTTGGTGTATCAGCTCTTTCCCTTCTCCTTCTCACCATTCAAAACAACTGAATTAACAATTTCTAGACGCCACACCATAAGCTTTTTCAAAGACTATATGTGTGCCTGATTACATTATTGAGAAGAAGGTTTTAAGTATTAGCTAGACTGTCTCTTAAATCTAAGCAACAGCAAGACATCACAGCCCGTATTTGCTTCCACTCAAAGAAATTAGGTAAGCAAAAGCATGTAAGGACTATCAAAATCTTATGAAGAAACATTTCAATCCCACTAACAAAGAGATTTAATATAAAGATACAGTCACAGTTGAAAACTTTCTAAGTGTGTTGTCTCCCCCCTCTCAAATAGAAAAAAAAAAAGGAAAATCTTAGTGGTTTCAACTGCAATATTCCTGGAATTAAATACTACTTCAGTAGTTTTGAGCCTCTATCTATATGTAAGTTTAATTCTCGGTGGGGGGGGGGGATCACAAGTAGAAACAAAAATAACAGTTGCAAAGAAGAAGGATGTAGGAATCCACAGATGTAGGTTACAGGACGTTAAAATTAACTTTTTTCTTCCACAGGGACAACTTTCTCTTCTACTCTATTTTCTGTTACCATTTTAGTCCATATAGGAAAACCCAATCTCATCTCCAATCATCAAATTCTAGTAACACCTGCAGATCCTTTTACTTCCATTTAAAGGACAAGCTGCTGATTCAGTCCACATTAAAAAAAAAACACAAAAATCCCAAAGCCATATAGACCAGCTCATGAGTTTCCCAATGCTTGAAGGAAAACTGATTTGCCACTTGCATTTTCTCACTGATTTGCAACTGTGTTACAGTGCAATACTGTAAAGATAACCCCACAGTCCTGTCCAAACTCACATGGAAGGATGTCATACTTTTACTTCCCAAGCACAGTCCTGAGTGATTAAAAATTCTCAAGCACTTTTTCCACTGTTATGACCTTTCTGAAATGGTGTGGCCACTTGTCAGCACCAGAGTACCACTACGTACCATACACCAGATTTCCAGATGCAAGAGGGATGTCCGCCTAGACTAACAACTACCTGCATTTGACTGTTGTCACCAGACCTGCCTGTCTATTCCAGGCTCCCCAACAGCAAAGTTTCTTCTAGCCCAAAACATTAACAATTTCTGCCCCTTCAGTGACTTAGGAAGAAAGATACACAGAATGTCCTGAGTTGGAAGGGACCCACAAGGATCATTTAGTCCAACTCCTGTTCATGCACAACCCCTAAGTCACACCATGTGCTTCTCAAATTCAGTGAGAGTTAGTGCCATGACTGCATCCCTGGGGAGTCTTTTCCAAAGCTACACCACTCTGAGGGGGAAGAACCTTTTCCTAGTATCTACCTAGTGGTCCTCCTCAGAGCTGGTGAGAGAAGAGGTAGTTAGTCAGACAGGGAGGACATCAGTACCACTTCTCTGAACTGAGGAAGATCTTCACTGAGACTGATGTGGAACACACTATCCAGATTTTCCTGCAAACTTTCCAGATTTCATAGAACAAACATGCAACAGAGGGACAAACTTCAACATCACAAAACCTCTAACATTTACACAGAAAGGAATCTCATGATGCCCTGTCATTGCTCTCAGGGCATGTCTTTGCAAACCAAATATATTTAACTGTAAGCTACTTAAGCTACTCACAGCCACAAACACAAGGAATACTACAGAAGCAAACACACTCAAACCAAGCTCTAAGGTGGAGAGCTTTCAAAACCTTCCTCTTAAAAGCAGGTTACAAAAAACCCAAAGGGTAAGAACAGCTTTTCCTTGCTGTCACATTAACAGGCAAGACCCCAACCCAGCAGTCTGCCTGACCCAGTGTTTCAGGCCTTTACTAAAACTTGTAAGACAAATCTGCCTAACAGTGCCTGATACAGACTTTCTCTCTGAAACAATGTGGACAAGTTAAATTAATGATCAGTTTGATTTACTGCAGTGATAGATAACAGATTTGGGATTGCTGATGGTTGAGTAACTGCAAGGAACTTGGGCTCAGGCTAAATTATACAAAGTCAGGAAAGTAAACAGCACTAAATTATAATAAAAGAGAAATGCTAGCAAAGATGTTGGGCTGTATATTGAATGCACGGTTCTTACAAAGAAAGCATCCCTTCCTGGCAGTCAGAGGAGAAGGCCAGTCTGTTGATCGTCCTCTGTGACAGCTAAACCCTAAGGTCTTCAGTCTGCCCTCCCAACAACAAGGAAATACTCCTCACACGAGTTTTTATATCCTAACTCTAACTATCCCTACCTTCTAGGTGACATTTAGCATGATTTGGGTGGGGAGTCGAGTAACATAATCATATATGTATTTCATTATTTTGGTGTTGTCTCAGTTTTAGCCAAAACAGGGCATCTCATCATCCTAATACTCCCTCATTCGGCCACCTGGCAGGCCAGCTTTGCAAATCCCATTGCAGAGATAATACACACACTTCTTGATAGTAAGCATCTCAGTCTTTCTCACGGAGCACACTAAATCAGTCTGCATTTCTTTCATACAGAAAACTAGGCCTTAAAGCCACAGCTGAATATCTCAAACTGACCTAGAGAATATGGCAATAGGTCTTTGCACCCCCAGCTATGGTGACAAGAGTGTATAAAACAAATATCAGATACTTAAACAGTTTGGAAGCAAGCAGCAAACTTTCTGCAAAGTCATTGAGCAAACTATTACACATCAGGCCTATTATTTTCTTAAGGGGAGAGTATGTAAAAATAACAGAAACAATGAAAAGTAGAAAAAGCTCAGCAATAGAAAACTAACCTTCATTCTTTACCAAGTATAGAAATGGACCTAAATAATAACAGCAAAGCAAGATTCCCAACTCTGCATTTTGGAGTGAAAGGACAAGGGGCAATGGTTTTAAATTGGAGAGGAGTAGATTTAAACTGGACATTAGGAAGAAGTTCCTCACCACAAGGGTGGTGGAACACTGGAACAGGTTGCCCAAGGAGGTGGTTGAGGCCCCATCCCTGGAGGCATTCAAGGCGAGGCTTGACAGGGCTCTGGGCAACCTGATCTAGTTAGGGATGTCCCTGCCCACTGCAGGGGGGTTGGACTAGATGACCTGCAGAGGTCCCTTCCAACCCTAACCATTCTATGATTCTATGATTCATTTTAATGAAGTTGCATGTACACAGCAAGGCAGATCTCACACAAACACCTGCTCCAGCAAAGCTAGAAGAAAATACAAAATACATAAACTTAACCTAACAGCAAAAACCTAACAGAAAAAGACCTCAATGTAGGGAAAGAAAAACCGCTACATTGCAAAAAAGAATAAAGAAAAATCCCCTTCCTTCCTGATGATTCAAAACGCCCTTAATTCTTTGTACTACAATATTTAATTCTGTGTGGTTTGGGAATAACAATACCAATCATAATTCAGGTAACCTAACAAGCTGAGGAGTTGAAATACACATTTATTTTTCAGTTTATAAGAGTATGTATGGCTAGGCTTCGCAAACGAAGATCCAGGGAGGATCCATCCACACTCCTCATCAGCACCTTTTACAAGCGCACTGATAAAAAGACGATAGTGGATAGCACCTTCAAGCCTGCGCAATTTTTTTAGGTGAGACACAGCACGCGCAGAGCTGGACCCACCCTTTAGTCCTAAGGTTCATTTGCCAGGGCCTAGCAAGCTTGGACGCTGGCACCAAAGTCCTTAGGACATAGGTTTTATTAGAATGTCCTTCTCTTAGATGGAAGGCCTCACAGGGCTAAACGAGCTCCATCTGCCCGCGTTTGGAATCAGAGTTGTCCCTCTCCTAGGATGACTGCCAGAAGGCCAATGAGCACATCCTACCCATACAAGGTTTATAGGAACATGGGTATCACTCCTCACACGTTACCATGGGCAGTGAGTTTAATGCTCCCTCTGCTGTTGGTACAGTTATCGCACCAGGGGCCACAGAAGACCCCAAGTGATTTTCAGACTGTGCCTGTTATAGGAGTAACAGCATGCAGACAAACGTTTTAAAGTGCTCATCTAGGAAACTTAGATATTACAAAAAATAAAATTTAAAAAAAATCATCAAATCAAGCAGTCCAACTCAAGATACAATAAAGCAGAGTCAACAAGCTCAAGTGCAACAGTCCATACCTACTCCAAAGAACTAAACCATCAGAAAGCCTTAAAAGTAAATAAGCAAGAGGGCATTTACTGGGACTACACCTGGGACAGCAGCATTTGAGTGACTACAAAACACATTGAATAAAGGTTGCCAAGCAGCAACAGTACAATGGCTCCCTTGGCTCTCATCCATGGCAAGCACAGCTAAATTCCTTCCACATGCATTCCCTGTAGGTCCCAGAGGGATTGGCTTTGCCAGTATCAGGCTCTGTAGTATCACTGCCCAGGTTTTTCTCACCTCGCACATGTTTCTGCATTTTTGAAAATGCAGATGTAGCTCTAACCCTTTGCTGCCTGTTTCCCCTATAGGAATCATAATTCCTCAAAATCATAGAATCATAGAACAGTTACAGCTGGAAGAGACTCTGAAGATCATCGAGTCCAGCCTTTTTCCTAGCCCTATCACCCCAACTAAATGATGCTCCCCAACACAACATCCAGCCATCTCTTAAACACCTCCAGGGATGGTGACTCAACCACCTCCCTGGGCAGCCTGTTCCAATGGCTGACAACCCTTTCAGTAAAGATATTCCTCCTAATGTCCAGCCTGAACCTCTCCTGGTGCAGTTTCCATCCATTTCCCGTCGCCCTATCACTCTCCACCAGGGAGAACAGACCAACTCCCACTTCTCTACAACTCCCCTTCAGGTAGTTATAGAGAGCAATGAGGTCTCCCCTCAGTCTCCTCTTTTCCAGACTAAACAGGCCCNTATGTTAAACAGAAGTGGAATAGAAAGTGACAGCTTGTTCGTGAAGGACAACAATAGCAAGGAGAGAAGAGTAACACAGTTCTGTGTTGTACTTCAGGAACAGTGTATTTATTCTGAAATTCAAGAAAAGATAAAAGGACGGACTGAAGTTAAGATGAAAGGCAAGGAAGAATACAACAAATGCAATATTATAGGTGAAACAGATTCTCAAATTTCAAAGAAAATACAGACATCTTCTTCCTACCTAGTTATCCCAACTACCCAAAAGAGACTATGATGGTAAAATACAAGAATTCATTAACTCATGGACTGAGTGAGAAAGCAGTGCAATATAGTCACTATAAGTATGCAAGGATCTTTGTTTAAGAAGGTTGACAGAGTTATCAGTAAAGGACATTTTATTCTGACTAAATGTGGAGGAATTAGTGTTGAAAATCAAGACTTGATGGGTAATTGCGTCACAAACACAAAACAAAGTATAGCATTGTAAGAACAGCAGGATTGTGAGTGCAACAGGATGAGAAGAAAAGACATGGGACAGAAATCGGAAAAGAATAAATAATTAAAGGTGCTTAGAATACAAATTCTCTGAGAAGAGACTGAAGGAATTAAATTTGCTTTGTCCTGTGGGGGAAAAAAATAAGCTTAAGAAGACAATTAAAAATAGTAGTCAAATACAAACATTAAAAAATTTATAGGCAAGAAAATCAAGAGATTCAACTCTATGTCTTTTATTAAGGTACTCATTTATTTCCAAGTAAATTAAACAGAAAGACTTCAATTAGAAACGGACTGTATGTAAATGACATTGTGAGAAAGGAGTCAAACTGCAACACAAGGCTCACAGTAGTTACGGCCCAAGAACAAAACCACGCCAGCCCACAGCAAAAGTGTGAAAACCAAGTTGCTCTGCTGCTCTGTTATGTGCTCCAGCACACATATTTAAGAACCTGTTTATGATGAACTGGATCTGTGTAGAGATCTAGGGTTAAAATAGCATAATTATACCTAGTAACTGAAAAATGTAAATGAAATCCAAACACTCTCAGCTGGTAAATAATAGGTGAATTTTGGGCTGCCAAGCCACTCACATTGAAACAATACTATGGATTACACTATGTAAGGCTCACATTGCCTGTATAACAACACAAAATATGAAGTATGAGTATAGATGTAGAAAACTGGGACCAATGTCAAAAATATAAGAGGGCTGTTTACCTGGGCAGAGTTTTGGCAAAGACAAGGAGGTGCAAGGCCAATGGAAAGTTGGGCCCAAACTCAGAAAAAATGAAGAACAAAATACAAAATAGGAAATAAAATGCCAGATCAAGTGAGAAAAAAGGAAAGTGGGTCTTCCAATGATAGATATGTGCACAACTACAGCTGGTAGTAATCCTGACATGTGGATTCAGGTTTATGAGGAGTTTGGAGGAAATCCCCTTGGTTGACATGCTGGACTCACTATCAGGTTATGTTCTTAAGATAGATGCAGGAAAGTGGGTAGAGAGAGTGGGTTGAGGCAGGAAATGACTTACACTTCAGTACTTATAAGACTGTAATATAGTAGTAATCACATATATAATTCCTTAGAATCCACATTAGAATCCACATTCTGTATCATTATAAAATTGTAAATTGGTATATTTAATTGCATAGATATTATTTTGCATAGACTATTTTTCTGCTCCAACTACATCCTCTTAGAGTGTTCATTAATCAAATAACATCTTAATAGTTCACAACAACTAAATATCCAATCTCCATTCTATGGGGGGAGTGACAAACCTTGGCTGTAACAGATAGATATCTACATAGTAATTATTTCTGACATTCTTATATTCCCTATGAGTGAGGTTATGTGGCAAAATCTCACTCACCAAGTGGCACAGAGAGACAATGGCAAGAGCAAAGCTCAATTAATACAATGACCCAGCTATCACTAGGCCCAGGCCAGGAGCCATCAACCCACCAAAAGCCAATCTCGGTAAACTCAGAGAAGCACAGAAGCACACAATTGCAGATGGGAATCCAAACTACAGACTCCTAGGAAAGGAACATCCTGTCTGGTCCCCATCCAAAGCTGACCCAGAAGATCCTCAGAAAAACTCACCCAGATGAGTTACCAGGAGGAGCTCTCTGTATCACTTTCGGACTAAGTGGGGCTCCGAAGATGCACACATTACGGGATGCAAGGGAAGAGCGGATAGCACCCTCGAGCCTGCGCAATGGATTTTTTTTTTAGGTGAGACACAGCATGCACAGAGCTGGACCCACCCTTTAGTCCTAAGGTTCATTTGCCAGGGCCTAGCAAGCTTGGATGCTAGCACCAAAGTCCTTAGGACATAGGTTTTATTAGAGTGTCCTTCTCTTAGATGGAAGGCCTCACAGGGCTAAACGAGCTCCATCTGCCCGTGTTTGGAATCAGAGTTGTACCTCTCCTAGGATGACTGCCAGAAGGCTAATGAGCACATCCTGCCCATACAAGGATTATAGGAACATAGGTATCACTCCCCACACTTTACCTTGGGCAGTGAGTTTAATGCTTCCTCTGCTGTTGGCACAGTTATCGCACCAGGGGCCACAGGAGACCCCAAGTGATTTTCAGACTGTGCCTGGATGGATTTAGGTGATTTGGTGAGAAACAAGTATGGGAAGGTAGAAGAGTAAGGGGATTAAAAGGGCTGATCACATGTGAATAGAGGGCTAATCAGTACATTTGCCTGGCGATGCCTTTTCCCTAACCAGCGCAGTCTGTCCAATTTTCTTGTTAAATGCCTTTCTAACCCATTCCTGTGTGACAGAGGGACTGTCTACTTGATGTCTCTGTGTGCATGGGGGGTCTAGGTGCAGCAAATGGAGTCAGACCACCAGCTGGAGGGCCTGTGTGTCCATGGCATCAGCACAGCAGCAAGTGCAAGAGAGCGTATAATCATGATCAAAGATGAAGCTGGACTAGCTGGCAAGCAGGGGAAGGGGCTCAGGAGCTGGGGGCTGAGGGATGTCTAACAGCCAGCCCTGGGCAGGAGAGATCCTGTGTATCACCAAGGATGAAAGCACAGCGGGTTCAGACACAGAAATAGGCAAGTCCTGATTAACTCTGTGTGTGTATTTTTGTGTGCATGCAAGTGATACTGTCAGGACTAGCAACTGCAGCGGGGCTATGGCCTCCTGGGTTCATAACATCTGATGTCAGCAACTGGAACCCAGAAGCAGCTACAGGGCAGACTGAGTGACCTCAGCTGCTGCTGTGATCTACAATTCCCATATGTACACAAATGGTCTCACTAGGGGCCACAGTCCTTGCCTGTGAGAGAGAGAAGCAGGACAAGGCCCTGTGCTTGTGTGAGCGCTCTGTGTGCTCATCTGATCTAGCTGCACGTATACACATGTGATGTTCACATGTGTTGCGTGTCTTGTGTCCACTGGGAACACAGACACAGCCTTGCTACTGGATGGATGTGGGTCCACAGAGCAGTAGCAGCCTCACCTCCCTCAGGCTGCCAGATCCACCACAATCTATTTTCCTCTAACACTGCAGTATTAAACCAAATACAGACAAGACTCCATCAGCTCTGTAAACCCACTATAGAAGCAAATACACGATACAAGTAATGCATTGTAGTCTTACCAAGCTAAATCAAAATCAGTTTGACTTATGTTAGTATGGGTTAAAAAATATTAAATAAAAACAGTATTAAGAAATACGCATATTTCTACCAATCACCACTAGAAAAATGTTTTTGAAGAAATACTGTAAGAGCCAAATTTTCTCAATTAAGACTAACAAAAGAATAGGTAGCTGCAGTGTTTAAACAATTTCTATTCTAAATCTTGTGCCACTGCTGTTTTTGTACTGAAACAGGAAAGGATGCCCCAAGAACAGGGCTATCAGCCAGAAATTCTTCATTTTTATCTAATCCCTTCCTGACACATCAGATCTCTCCTCCAGTTTCCCCGTCTGTAACATGCAAATACCTTAACACAAAAATTTATCAGGCTACTACACTGCAGTAAAAATTAATCAATGCTTATTTGTAGTGAATTTTTAAAGTCAAAGGGACAATTTGCATCAGCAAGGAATCCTAATATAGCATATCACTGACAACATGAAATACAGTCAAGAAGTTCAAGAGAAACTATTTTTTTAAAATACAGTTTCTATAAGTGTAGGGAAAAGTTACACTCTATTTCCTTCATGCATTTTATTTTTGTAACAGGGATAAAAACAAAGCTTAAAACAAGGCCGGTCTACTTAAACACTCAGTTTATAAATAGAGAAAAAATGTCATCCTGAAACAAACCTCCTAAAGATAATCACCTGGGAGAATTTACAAGAAATGTGTACTTGGTACATAAGCCTGTGCAACAGCAGTAATTAAATCAAACTTAACCACATTAATTATATGTGTTACGAATTTTTCACTGCAAGTTAAACCAGGCATATTGCAGCTGACTGAGATTTACGTATCTATAAATAGACACTGTGAATTTAACTCTAAAATGTATCACCAAATTCTCTGTGCACCCTGACAGAAAAGCACAATGTTAGAAATAGGATTATTTTATTTTCTTTAAATCAAACTGTACAGCACTTGAAATCAGGTATGCTTATAAGATAGTGAAGAGGTGTCACAAATGGAGTTAGTCAAATTACTTTTGTGATGCAAGATCATAAGGTTCTGCAAATATTAAACAGCTGAAGTGGTAGGTTGATGTGGCACCACTTCTTGTTTGAAATTCATGCTAAACTTTTTTTTNCAGCAAAAGCACAGAATTTCTCATTTTATATGGTTTAGGACTGACTGGGCAGTCCTATTTGCTGTAGCCTTGCTGAAGTGAATAGACATCAGGAAAAGGTCAGTTTCCTAGGTCAGTTTCCTTGTAAATATCTCTCCTTGTTATGGGAAATGCTTCTAACTGAAGGGAGTAATTCAGCAGTTTCACAGCACAGCAGGTCTACTCCTATCACAGGACAGACTCAGATTCTCTTCAGAAGGCTCACAGGCCAAGACATAGACTCATCTTCGTAATCCACGTATGCTGCCTATCTAATCTTAAAACTACTTTGCAGGGAAAATGGCGAGTGGTTTCAATGAAAGTTCTAGGAGTGGCCACGCAGGCTTTGCCACCTGCTACAAAATATTTAAAATCCCAGATCTCTTTCCTTCAAAATGTTGTTTGAAAAAATTACATTAAAATAGCAAATCCTTCTTCTGGCAGAATTCAATGGCTTTTATTACGCCCACTCAACTCAGCAGAGTGGGGTGACAAAGAGTAAACACTGAAAACCCTTCCAAACCTAAATTTTGCACTACCAGTGCCACTTTACAACCCATTAAAAAAACTACATAGCTTTCAAAACACAGGATTTAAAAACCTATAATTGCACAGTCACTGGCTTTAAAATAATGGCCAAACTGAACATTGTTGCATTTTATCAGGGTTTAACATCACCTGCTTTAAGCAATTTATTTTTGAATTCAACAGACAGTGGTGAAGGCAAGCTTAAGAGAGTTTGTTCCCAGGAAAAACTATCAACGCTTTCTTTCCAAACAGTAACAACAGCTATCAGTCTCTTCTCAACTAACTAATCCCAAGGGACTGGACTTCGGTGGAACCGTAACAGGCAGCATACCAAATGCCTTCCTGAAACACATGCTATTTCAAAAGGTAAACCTGTGCACTGTCCCCAGTGACGGCATACAACATTCAAGGTACAAACAATAGGTTGTCATCCACGTTTGCTTTCCCAGCAGATAGCCCCAGAACTGAATGCACATGGAGATATGAAGAAGAACTTATATTTTAACTCTTTAGGCTAAAAAGTTGCAGGTGTATTATCAGGCTGAATGACTGTATAGACAATCATACTGTATGGAAAAACTTATAAACTCAAGTCTATCCACTTTGTGTTTCTCAAACACAGCTCAGCGATAAAATAACCTCAATCTGCAAACTCTAGCCCCAAGGACATCAGTCATGCATATGGACTCCATGGCCCATGCTACAAACAAGCAGATCTCTGTGTATGCATGGAAAGACCTGTTCTTGTAGTCCTCCCTTTGATTCAAGAGTCCAACAAGGTGTGAACCTCACACTGCACAGCATCTAGCCCCACACGTAGCAAATACAAGCATACAGGCAACAACAAATACTAATTTTTTTCAGCTAATTTTAAGTATGCCTTCACAACATACTTTTCAGACATGTCCTGGGAAGACTGAAAAGAGACTTTTAACACCAGAGCTTTAGTCTGAATACTTCTAATGTGAAGCAGCTTAAATATAGCATTGTGGAAAATGCTTACAAAGTTTCTTGCTTTCTCCTCCCTGACTCTAACTTCAGAAACACATTTAGGATTGTTTTTGTGAATGCAAGTGTTGTTTTGCCATTCTGTTCTATAATCTATGTACGAGTTCAGTGCTGAACAAAAACCTCCAATGAACCAAAGTTTAAATTTCAGATAAGGGTTCGAGGCACAAAAAGGGGTACAGAATTTGCAAAAAATTAATGAAATGTGAAAACCTATGAAGACCTATATGGCAAAGATAGGTAAAGATACAATTTAGAGGAAGGAAATAGATATTTCACCATTTAGACTGTCTAATTTTTTGCATATTTTAAAATAATTCTAATGCCCTCTAGAGTAGTGCATGTTAAGATTTACTGCTTGAGAACTAGACATCGGTTTTAAATGCTGTAAACACATCTTCATGGATCAAGAAGGCAGTAAATACCCTCCATCTAAGAGAAGGACACTCTAATAAAACCTACGTCCTAAGGACTTTGCTGCCAGCGTCCAAGCTTGCTAGGCCCTGGCAGATGAACCTTAGGACTAAAGGGTGGGTCCAGCTCTGTGCATGCTGTGTCTCACCTAAAAAAATCCATTGCGCAGGCTCGAGGGTGCTATCCGCTATCCTCTTTTTATCAGTGCGCTTGTAAAAGGCGCTGTTGAGGAGCATAGCTGGAGCTCTCCCTGGATCTTTGTTCGCGAAGCCTAGCCATACATACATACATACATCAAGTGTTAGCCAAAGGGAAGTAGTTACATACGTTAAACACAGAGGGTTCTCTCAGTCTTTATAGCTCAGGACTGACTCTGTTTGGAGTTCCCTGGAACAGAGATTAGAATTCAAGCAGGAAACCAAACAAACTCACAACCAAACCACAACACCTTATTCATACTTCAGCTGGAGTTTCACAAAAACAAACAACAAACAGGCACAAAGGCAATGTACAAGGCTTTAATTAGGACAAGTTTTTTAGCTCTATACCAGAAGAGTCTAGAAGAGCTGAACTTGAAATAAACACTCAAGAAGTTGGAAGTAAAAAAAAATCCAACTTTTTAAACCAAAGGATGATGTTGGTAAAATGACAACTAGGCATGAACAAAATCCAGACAGCAAATAACAAGCTGGTTCTGCAGCAGCTTTCAAGTACAAGTTCTAGTGGAAGCAACAAAAAATGTTCTACTCTAGCTGCTTTTAAAACATCAAAATTTTATGTAAGGGATTATCTGAGACACCAGATACATTGAAAACATATCAAATTGCTGTAGCATGGTACTTCTATGTAAATTCCTCCCCTTGACTTAAAAAGGTAACTACACTTCCACATGAGCAAGTTCTTAAAATGCTGTGAGGCTGAGAAAGAACCACAGCACACTCCCTGTTTTTACACTTCTAAGTATTCACGGCTAGAAACAGGATGCTTGGACAGTGGACTTTACTAACTCTGTAGAACTATTCTTGTGGGCTTTTTTAATCAATGCAGTTTTGTTAGAGTTCTGCAAAAATGCTGCAGTAGTGCACTGTAGTTGTATAGAGTTTACACTTAACTGACAAGTACTTATCTGATCAACACTTTCACAACATGCAACTTAGTTCTCCATTAACAAAAGGTGTCTCACAAGTTAAATTTTCAGCTTTTGCACTATGCAACAGGAATGGCACTGTTACAGGCAAAACAATCTTGACACAGGGAACTTTTAGCTCACCTAATGCTAATTAACCCAAGCTTCTGATTACTGATTTGGGTACAGAAAAAAAAAATAAAATGCAAATCAAAACCAAACCAAACATAAACAATTAAACACTTGCGGAAACACTTTTCTCCTCACTTCTCCAGGCTCAACTTCAGTCCAACACCTTTTCCTCCCTCTTCCCAGTCTCAACTTCTGTTGTCTTCACCACGTTAAACTTAGTCCCTCTCAGTTCCTACTGTCAAGAAACGCCTTCCTTCCAGCAGCCACTCTCTTAAGTTTGAGCAGCAATGCCATGTGCTTCCCTAAATGCCTGAGGGTTCAGTGCACAAGCCGTTTCTATGAGCTTTAGACCTGGTTGGAAGTGGCCATGACTGGCAGAACTGTGTTTACATGGCAAGGTTTTGGTAGCAGAGGAGCCACGGGGCTGGCCTCTGTAAGAAGAGACCCGTAGTTTGCCCTATGTCATGTAACAGAACAATAGTATTCCACGGGAGGGACCATATGCTAGAGCATACTGTTGTATGAGAAGAAAGGAGTAGCAGAGATGAGATGTTTTGGACTGACCACAGCCCCTCACTGCTCTCCCCACCTCCATTCTCCATCCCCCTGCACTGCACTGGGTGTGGAGAAGGTAGTGGAATTATGAATGAAGATGTGAAGCTTAGCCTAGGAATAAGGCAGCATAAGGAATAAGGAATAAGCAGTTTAGTAAATTCATTTTTCCCAAGTCAAGTCTGTTTTGCCCACAACAGTAGCTGCTAAGTGATTTTCCTATTCTTTATCTCAACTTCACAAGCTTTTTCTGTTGTTTTCTTCCCCTGTCATGTTGAGGAAGGGGAATGCAAGAGCAGCTGGGTGGACAGCTGACAGCCAGCCAAGGTCAAACCCACCACAGTGACACAGGGTAATTCACGGTCTCTGCAGAGCTGCTTTCCACCTCCTTTTGTGCAATTCTGCTTCATTGCCAGGGGCTCTGCTACCTCTGGAGCCGGCCTCAGCCTTTTAGCACTTTTTTTAAAAGTACTTCAGTACTTTCAAAAGTTTCACTTGGTCCCTGTTTAATTCCTCTGAACAGCAGCCCTGCCCTCCAACATATCACCTGGTCCCTCCTGATTCTAGCCTTCAGACACCACGTGACCCATTAACCATGACCTCTGAGCCCAACCACCCAAACAGTTTTTTACCCAGCTGGTTATCCTCCCTCCCAGACTGTAAAGTCCCACTTGGATACAACAATATTGTAGCAGACAAGGTCAAAACCTTGCTAGAGTCAAAGTAAGTAATACCCAATGCTCTCCCTTGTATCTTCAAACCTGGTCATTTTATCACAGAAAACAATCAGTGGGATCAGGCATGATCTACCTTTGATCAGCCCACGCTGACTGCTCTTGATGACTGTTTCCTCCGTTACTCACAAATGTGTTCCAAAAGGACTCAAACCAACATTTTTCCAGGGACAAAAGTGAGACTTGATCAGACTGTAGTTTCCATGACTGACAACTTCTTTTGAAGACGGGTGCAATGTTTGCCTTTCTCAGGTTGAGGGGGACACTTACTGATCCACAAAACCTTTCAAAGACGACAGAACAGCCATGCATATCCTTCCAGATTTAACACCTTATTTCTGGAATACATAGAGTATAAATGTACTAACCAACAACCCAAAACTTATTTTGCTTTGGTACTCTAAAAGAAACTTATTTCAATTTGTAACACTTTCATAAATGTAACTACATTGTTCCCTCTGAAAAACTAGAAATTCTATACCACACAAGACAGCAAAGTAAAATTTGAATTGAAGTTCAACATACAGAAATGCTGAGGTAAACTAACTACGTTACCCATTCCTTTTTACAGAGGCCCTCTTTAATACTACAAAGCCAGGCACAGCATAAGAATCTGAGCAGAACGGATTTGTGGATTACATTTGCAAACTAGTATCCAGCATACTGCTGTTAACGCTCCCTTCCTGCATAAGTAATTTCCATTTGTATTCTCTCTGGTGTACTGTTCTATTTGTGACATGAACTGAATTATATTGCTATTCTCAGTTACTTAGAGATATGACAGTATTTTGCACCAAATCAATCTACTTCAAATTTCTTCATTTTTTTCTGGGAATTACCTTGGACATTTACCTTAATGTAGAATCACTCAGACAATAGAGAGAGCAGAGCTGGTTTTAGAGACAACACCCAGGGAAATTAAGCAACAGCAGCATCAACATGATTACTCCAGGTTTCAATTGTGGCTTTGACATTATTAATTTGCAAACACCTAGTCTCCTTTTAAATTGCATCACAGAACTTGCATTCAAAGAAAACAAGGAAACAGGCAGGAAACTAGCCATAATCACACAGTAAGTGTGTCCTAACCCAATCCATGCCCCACTATGAATCAATGCTTCCTGTCAGACTGCTAACCATACAGATCTATGTCAGGTGAAAATATTTCACATGCATAGACAAGTGTAGAGGCTTGAGATTCTGTTAGAGTGAGGTGAGGCTCATCTGAGCTTTCTGGGATTTTGTATCTACTTGAGAAGCAAGGAAGTCAGACCCTTTCCACTCCATCTACAGACTACTCATGCAAAGAGGATGTTTAGATGTGTTGCAATTTCTAATTAACATGGGACACAGCTATTACTCAATATAGAATACAAATTAACATGTTTAAATGCTAATAAACAAGTAGCCATTACACTGGTTTTACAGCCCTCACTTAATAACCACAAACTGTAAACAAGATCCTGCGAGTATATGTCATGAGATTTCTGCTCTCTATCTAAATTACATATTTACAATTTTGTCAAAGCCACTGTTACACTCTCTAGCACATACATGGCTCTCATTTCACCAGCCACAGATTACATATGAAATCTAATCAGTACAAAGGAAAAACTAATGAACAAAGTCAAGAGCTATAAAAGTAATCAAAAAATAATACATATGAACATTATGATGGAGGTAATCTTCTCTAAGAACAAACGGAATTACTCCTTCATAAGTCAGTTCTGTTATTCAGACAACTCAAAAGAAGCTCAAATCCCTGCGGTTTTCTATTCTTTGTCTTCTAAACATCCTTCTATTGTTACTACAATGAAGTTAATTCTAATACCTGAAGAAATCCTGATCAGACAAGAAACAGAGCAATCTAAATAGCTACACAAGCAATGGTTATGCAATACACACAACTGCCTAGTCAACTAATGACTGCTAAATTTATACACAAATGAGTTTAGCTTGTCTTCTTCTCAGAGGAGAAAGCCAATGCATTTTCCATTATCTGTTCATCAGTTTCATTGAAAGTGAATGGTTTTATTAATTCTTTTGAGGTCTCAGCTCTCCTTCCAGATTCAGCTGAAACTAAGCAGCAAGGGTACTACTAGGAGAAGAAAGGAAAATGGAGGCCTGTGCAAACTTCTTTGTAATACCAAGTTGGGGAAAACAAGAAGAAGAAAACAGTGGCAGTATACCAAAAGCTCTGCAATCACTGAGACGTATCTTGAGATGTCATCTGACACACAGAATCACAGAACATTCATGGCTGGAAATGACCTCTCAGATCACCAAGTCCAACCAAAACAAAAAATCAAAAACCAAAAACCAAACAAACAAAAACCCAACAAAACAAAAAAAACCCAAACAAAACAAAACAAAAAACCCCACACAAAAACACACCACACAACCCCTGCCCTCACTACAGCATGTCCTGGAGCACCACATCTACACATTTTTTCTTCGTAGCTCTCCTCTGGACACTCTCCAGCATCTCAATGTCCTTCCTATAATGAGGGGCCCAGAACTGAACACAGTACTCCAGATGAGGCCTCACAAGTGCCAAGTACAAGGGCACCATAACCTCCCTTCCCCTGCTCACCACACTATTCCTGATAGAT
>VWZO01006659.1:98462-112185 GCA_013396975.1 Bucco capensis
TGTTATGGTTTGGATGAAATAACGAGACTTGTGGATTGGAAAAGGCAGAGTAGCTTTAACTATTTTAATAGAAAGCAGCAGCAACAGACAAATATATATATATGTACAAGTAAAGATACAGAGCCAGCACCAAGATCCAAACCTTCCACTTCTCCCTCCCGGTTGCTATATTATTGCAGCTGAACCACACCCCCTGGGGGTGGGGGTGGAGAAAGGGAGGATGCTGGACCCTGGAGGCCTGGACTCAGATGTGAGAAAGCAGCAAAGCTGGGGGTGCCAAGCAGGGCCGCAAGGGAAGCAAAGAAGAGAAGCTAGAGGGAACAGCCCCCCTAAATTTATACCAAGCATGACGTGTATGAAATGGAATACTCAGTTGGTCAGTTTGGGGTCACCTGCCTTGCCTGTTCCTTTCCTATAGGTGTAGGCTCTCACCCCCATGACTTCTCAGCAGAGTCACAGAAGGAGGTTTACATTCCAATTCTCAGGCTGTAACCCAAATATTCAGGCTTAAACTATTAGAAGCTGATAATGTTTTGGAAAACATACTGCCACCCTTCAGAGGAATACAGTCACTTTTAAAGGAACCCTGGCTAGAAGCAATACCATCTTAGCACAATTAGTTCTGCTGCAGCTCAAACCTGGACATTTATACATTCTGTCACTGTGGAAAAATGACGCACATTGTAAGAGACACACCACTAAAGCAGAGGTCTTGCAAAGTGAAAAGCTCTAATGGCAAGTTAAACTACAACAGTCGCCATATTCCTTGCTGTCTTTTGACAGTAGGTCAAAAATTGACAAAAATATCTCACTAGAGACACTAAAAACCACTAATATTGGGCTTCTGTCATGTTTCAATTCAAAGAGTTGAAAAAAACATTGTTTTATTGATACAGAAATAAAGTATAGTTTTCACAGGGTAGACTAATAACCAAATTTCTCCTCAAACTTACTGTAATTCTTTTCTTGATAGCATAAGGTTTACCAAGTAAAATGGAGAAAGTTTGCTTCTGCAATTTATAAATGCATTTGTCCTATTGATTTGATAAAACCACACAAACTCTTGTATACAGCAGTCCACAATCAGCAGCAACAATGGGGTAACTTCCTTTGCTAACCAAACACTACAGAAGTGACATGTCCTTTGCAGATGGTAACAAGAAAAACTGTCACAATGAGGTCTTCTATTTCCGTAATTTACTGAGCATCTTTGTTACTGTGGTAGAAGAAAATCATATGTCATCTTATTCCTGTACACACAGATACCATCTTAACAATATATTAACCATTCAGGAAAAGTAACTGTAAAATTCAGGAAAATTTATTTCTTTGACCATAAATTCACTGGTCACAGTAAATGGACAGACCTTCCCTGAGTCTGCAGTATCAGAGCTGTGCCAAAGAGACAAAGATTTATTTAGATACTATAGGCCACTGGCTCCAAACTCACAGAATCACAGAATTGTCAGAGTTGGAAGAGACCTTAAAGCTCATCCAGTTCCAACCCCCCTGCCATGGGCAGGAACACCTCACACTAAAGCCCCATCCAGCCTGGCCTTAAAAACTTCCAGGGATGGGGCTTCCACCACTTCTCTGGGCAACCTGTTCTAGTGACTCACCACCCTCATGGTGAAGATCTTCTTCCTAACGTCCAACCTAAATCTACCCTCCTCAACCTTGTACCCATCACCCCTAGTCCTATCGCTACCTGACATCCTAAAAAGCCCTTCACCAGCCCTGTTGTAGGCCCCCTTCAGATACTGGAATCATAGAATCACTTGGGTTGGAAGGGACCTCTGGAGGTCATCGAATCCAACCCCCCTGCAGTGGGCAGGGGCATCCCCATCTAGATGAGGTCGCCCAGAGCCCTGTCAAGCCTCACCCTAAATGCCTCCAGGGATGGGGCCTCAACCACCTCCCTGGGCAGCCTGTTCCAGTGTTCCACCACCAGCCTGTCAAGGTCCCTCTGGACGGCATCCCTTCCCTCCAGCATATCAGCCACACCACACAGCTTGGTGTTGTCACCAAACTTGCTGAGGGTGCACTCGATGCCAATCAATATCCATGTCGCTGACATAGATGTTCAATAAGACCAGTCCCAGGACTGATCCTTGAGGGACTCCACTTGTCACTGGCCTCCACTTGGACTTGGACCCATTGACAGCCACTCTTTGGGTGTGGCCTTCAAGCCAGTTCTTTATCCACCAAGTGGTCCATCCATTGCGCCTGTATTTCACTAGCTTGGAGACCAGGATGTTGTGCGGGACAGTGTCAAAGGCTTTGCTCAGATCCACGTAAATGATGTCAGTTGCTCCTCCTTTGTCCACTGATGTCATGACCTTTTCACAGAAGGCCACTAGGGTAGTCAGGCACAATCTGCCCTTGGTGAAGCCATGGTGATTGTAATGAATCACTTCATTATTATTCTGCCTCAGCAGTGCCTCCAGGAGGATCTGCTCCATGATCTTGCCAAGCGCAGAGGTGAGACTGACTGGCCTATACTTCCCTGGTTCTTTCTTCTTCCCCTTTTTGAAAATGGGGGTTATCTTTCCCCTTTTCCAGTCAGTGGGGACATCACCGGACTGCCATGACTTTTGGAATATAATAGAGAGCAGCTTAACAACCTCATCTGTCAGTTCCCTCAGGACCCGTGGGTGGAGATCCCATCGGGTCCCGTAGACTTGTATTCCTTCAGATTCTTCAGGTGGTCACGAACCTGATCTTTGCTTACAATGCACAGTTCCCCCTTCCAGCACCTGCCATTATCTTCTGTGACCTCAGGAATGTGGCTGGAGCCCTTGCCAGTGAAGACTGAGGCAAAGAAATCATTGAGAACCTCAGCCTTCTCCGTATCACTCATCACCAGTTCACCTGTTTCCTTACTGAATGGGCCGACACATTCCCTAGTCTTCCTTTTACCATTAATATACCTATAAATATTCTTGCTATTCCCCTTGATGTCTCTGTTTGCTGCACTCTGGGTCACTGGCACTCCAGAGGATGGCTTTTATACAAGGAAGGCGCAGTTACCTTCAGTGCAGGTCCTGCTTGCAATGAGTCAGAGCTCAGAGCTACTGGCTCGCAGGAGTGGGCAGGGGCTGGGCTGCAGCAACCGCACTTCTCAGGCTAGTTCCTTGTTGTTGCCACTTTGGAAAAGTGGCTGCGTGGTCCCCTCGACATGATCCCTAGGCCTCAAAGCTTCTCAGAGCTTCCTCTTGGAGCCCCTCTGGCAGATCCAGACACATAGGCGACTTCGCTTCAAAAATTAAAAAAAAACCCTGTGGACTGTGAAGCTGTTTCTAATCACAATGCTGAAACATCTGCCAATTTGCCAATTTTTAAGTTCTAAGGTTTTCCCATTAACCTATTTTCTTACAATTTCCAAAAGATTTTTTTTTTCTGAAATATGTGTCTAGATTAAATGCACATGCAGACACAAACTTGCTCAACTCCCTCCCCATGTGTCCTCCACAGGTTCATCAGATCTTTTGCAAAGGCATTTTTGCTAACCTCAATCCCTTGCAGATCCACTGTTGCGCCACTACTTTTTCTTGGGGAATATGTCACACACACTGAGAACTCATGAATGGGGCTCCGTTTAGAAGAATTAGCCCCTTGAGCACAAAGAACAAGTGGAAAACATGATGAGGTAATTTACAAACCAGTTACAGATAGGAGGGGAGAGAAGAAAAAAGAGGATTAAATCCTCACCACATACAATTCAAAAGCATTTAAAAAACAAAATAACCACAGGAAAATTAAACATAGACACACCAGATACAAAATAAAATATTTATGTGAGATAACCTTCCAGACCCTGGGACAAGCACTGTGCACACGCAGACAGAGCTGAAGGATGACAACGCTAAGCCTTACAAGACAGAATTCAATTTTTACATGCTACACTTAGGGACAGGAAAAATAAAATTGTATCTACTACACACCAAGGTTTCCTCTGAGGTACCTGGGTCTAAGACTGAAGAACCTGTGATCATAAAGATAATCATGGAAATACAAATAATAGCACTGCTATCATCCTGAGTACCTAGAAAAAAAAAAAACTAGCAACAATATCTCTGTCACCTCATAAAATGCAAATCAAAACCAGTGTATTTTAACTCCATGTTTGCTTCTGACACTCAAATGCCTCTTCACAAGTGAAAGTGACAGAAAAATCTCATCAGTTCTCTGTGTTGTTGGTGCTTTGTAAACTACAAAGATCAGCAAGGGCAGCTCTGGAAGCCACGAGAAGAGAATTCAGAAAACAGTACACATGGGGAAACTGTATCAAAGCTGAAGAACAACAGCACAAAAGACTAAATTTATAAACTTTTATTCTCTCCCCAGCAGAAAACGGCTTCCAGACTTGCACCCTTGAAGCTTAACTTGTTGATTCACATATTTTCTCTTTAGACAGGACAGCAGCCAGAAGATTTGTTCTTTGCATAATCAAAAACATGGTGGAGATGTTCAGGGCTTTTCCTTTCTCTTGGTAAAAAAAAAGCTCGTATTTCATGAACATGATAAAGAGCTGTGGTCATGGGATCTCAGGATGTCTTCAAAAGATTTAGTTAATAGACAAGCTTTCAAGAATAAACAGACTTCAGAAATTAATCTAGTCTGAATATATAACAGCACGTACAACAGCAGGTGCTTTTTATACTGTACGCGAAGTCCTTGTTACATATTTGGCATTGGTTTTGTTACAGCAAGTAAGAGGTAACTTACTAATATGCTGTGTCATCAAAATGCACCTGATGGATGCTCCAATTACATAGTTGCTTCCCTTTCCTACTCCTTTCCTCCAAACAGGATGTAACTTTTAAAGAGAATGACAAATGCCTATAGAACTTAACCTACCAAAGAGAAGTCACTGCTTCAATTACTTTGGTCAAAACTAATAGTAAAATTTGGTCTTGACCATTTACAAAGCTGTACTGCTGCAGTGCTTGCAAGGTTTCTGGAAGGGCTAGTTTGACCAGGGTAAACACAGAACTATATACAACTGAAAGTCTCAGACAAGTTTAATTTTTTCCTAAATAATCCACCAATCTCATGCAATCTCTCCTGACATTGCCTTAATAGTTAACTGGGGTTTTTTTTTTTGTATTTTCAACATCCCAATTTGTCTTGGGGGGATAAGAGTGGGGGAGCAGGGAAATTATCAGGTATGCCTGCTATTCAGCATCTCGGTACCTCTGAAAAGCCAACATAAATAGGATGCCATCAAGGTTTGTACACTAATGCATTGTAATAACTGTGTGACGTACTGTGAAAGGATTCCAGTCATACATGGAGAGAGGGAAAGCCTTCCACAGGTAGAGTAAATACACTGAAGACAGATGTGCACCTAGTTGGAGAAGGTTAGTCTTTAAGGATGGGGGGCAGGGGATGTGCATCTGGTTTCTTGACACCCTAAGCATTAATAACTGAGACACAGAATATTACTAAAAAAGGATGAATAACAGCTTTTTTAAGTACTGTCATTAAGTCCTTGCAGTTCATATGATTACTAAACCTTCAGATTGACTTTAAAAGTATTTTAACTGAATGAAAAAATATCTTCCTCTTCTTTGCATTACAAGAAGCTCTTAATTATTCAACCCCACCCTGTGGTTTCCTTCCCGGTAATTTCACCATCTGGTTTCAGGTGTAAGACATCTACAAAAGTATACTACACAACCCTCAGTGTTTCCAGTGTCCAGCATCTCTTAAGTAACTGTTCTACACTTGGACAGGCAGCTGAGAAAGTCTTCCTTTTAAATGAAGCGCTGCTTCTTAAATAAAAAAGGAACTCTTCTCTGACTGCTGTTTGTGATTTTCTATTACCCAGAGTGTATTTAGTGCAGGTATATAAACCTGCAGCACAATGCTTGTGAATGCCACTGCTTCCAAGACCATAACACAGAGTTTAACACTGCATATCAAAATGAAATTGTGAACTGCTAAGGTTTCAATACAGTTACAATGCTGGAAGGCAAAAAAAAGAAATTAAAAATATCTTCAGACACCTACCTAAGAAGTCATTATGTTAATGAATAAAGAAGCTGAAGAAAAAGTATCATTCAATAAAATACGAATTTGCCTACCAGAAATCTGATTGCCTTTGCTCCATGCACAAAAGGCTGTTCACTGCAGATTTAATTCCTAGAGAATCACCAAAGTACAATCATTTCTGGAGTAGAGAACTTGATACTTTTTTGAAAATTGACTATACAAATATTAACTGTACAAAACCTAGGATTGTGATTTTTAAAAAAAAATAAAAATCTTTGACTTTCCATATTAAGCAACGGTATTTCCACACTGCCCTTGAGTTCAAATTGCCTTTGTTGGTTATCAGGGGTAACTCATCCTGAGGAAAGCCTGACAAGGAACGAGATCTCCTCTAGGAAGTATCTTCCTATTCTTTTTTGACCACAGCTAACATCTAGATCCCAGTGACACAAACACTCTCATAACCAGCACAGCAGGAGACACCAGATGATGCTCCATGTCACCTAAGATAACTAACATACCCAAAGAG
This sequence comes from Bucco capensis, assembly GCA_013396975.1. Lineage (NCBI taxonomy): Eukaryota > Metazoa > Chordata > Aves > Piciformes > Bucconidae > Bucco > Bucco capensis. Next base: position 104,989 of record VWZO01006659.1, read on the forward strand.
TTATGCAATATGTTACTGAGGCTACTTTTCACCTGAAACAAGCAGTGATACATGCAGCTGTTAGACATCCTAATCAACTCATTTTTCTCTTCTCCTTCCAGCTTACCTACTCCGCTTTCCTTGAGACAAAATTTTTATTCAAGGGGCTAAATTATCTTGGCTCCAAAACCAGAAATAATCAAGTCAGCAGCTAAGTAGAAGCACTAGTTCTTTTTAACAAAGCAGTTAGATCTGAATCCAGAACATGTTTCAATGTATCGTATACAGAAGCATTAAATGTGTGTTACTCCTAAAATAGATGTGTTTTCTGTAGTCCTAATTATCTTTAAATGCAAATTTAACTTGAATTTGTATTTAAAAGCAGTTTGACCTATGTTGAACCAGATAGTCAGTATTTACAGCCTTCTTAGGTAAAGAAATAAAGATATGTGTGAGAGTGTATTCAGTTCCTAATTCAACTTTAATTGTAACTAAAACTGCCAATTCCAAAATTAGTACAGCCCAAAGGGTAACACAATCAAAATACTGCCCGACTTGGACGAAACTTTAAACTAGGGCTAAGCAATCAGACTAATTATCATAAGGCTCTAGATAGAATTCTAAATCCTGGATGTTGAAGCTAACGCAGAGCCAATGTTACTAAGCACAGCACTGTTTCCTCAGATCAATGCTTAACTCCTTATCAAGAAGGCATCCAGCTCAAACACCTCTCCCATGCTCCCTGCAGCCTTACGTCCTGCACAAAGACGCTTTCAAAGACTTTGGGATTCTCTCACTGTTATGAAATAAAATTAACCATGCCAGTATCTAAATGGTGTCATGGCAATCTCGTAATTAGATTACATTAATCATTTATCAGCAAAGGAAGATAATTCTTGATCGAGAGCAGAACCCTGAGTTCTTCCCTATTTATCACTCTGAGACAAAAGGTACAATAGCTGTGGATACCAGAAATGCACATGAAGTTCATCGAAAGGGTATGTTAAATGTCTACTGAAAATGCAATGGAATTAAAAAGCCACAGACTGTATTTACACTGATTCCCTTACTTAATACAAGTTTCTGACAGCTTACCACAAAGTTACAAGAGGAGATTTTCTTCATTAGGTAAAAGGTAACTGCAACAGCACACAAGCAGTAGGAATGCTGCTTAGTCTTTCATTTTTACAAAACAGTGTTTTGTTTTTTTAATTGCCGTAACATGATTTAAGACAAAAAAATGTTTTCTAAATTTCTGGATATTACTTTTCTCTGATGTGATTATCTTAAATAACTGATTCTATAACCAACCAAACAAAAAATCTGATCACTGGATAAGCTAATACAGCAAATACACCCGTATTATACCCCTTTCCTGAGCAGAATATCTATGGTAAGATGGAATTAAAAACTAACATCCATCAAGAGGTAAGGGCTGTTTCCCTTACATAGCACACACTCTTCACCCCAACAATCCTCTCACCCCAGTGGCAACATCAGAGCAGTTAGTTCTCCACATGGTGGCTTGGCTGGCAGAGGAGGACAGGTTGGTGGAAGGCTTGCCTCCAGCAGCTGTGTCTCACCCCACTGGAGCAATAAGCAAAACTTCTTGCACACCCTTGTGTTTGAAACCCATGAGAAGCACAGCACTTGAGCTTCTCAACTTCATGCTTCAGTTAAGCAAAGAGCTTTTAACAGTGTCGACAGTACCCATCCTCCTAAAATTCCCCTGAGAGAGCAAACATACAGAAAAGTATTGGGTTTGTGTGTTTTTTGGATTTGAAGCATATTCGTCAAAGTATTCTGCTTACATTAGCCTGAGGAAGACCCAGAGAAAGAGTTTTTAACCTGCACTTCGTCCTTCAGCTCTGGCGAGAGGTTTTTTTAGGTACTATTCTCAGTTGTTCTTTTAAAAATGCTTTTCTAATTTCAATTTAGTCTAAAGAAGACTTGTATTTAAGATTTCCAAAGCAACAAAATAATTTGTGTTTTAAATCTTCCATTATGTTTTGATGTCTTTTCCTCCTCCTTCTAAGGATATCCACCTTTATGCAGCCTTAAGCTCTTGCCCACTCAAATACCCACAACATTTTGAGCATATTTATGTTTCTTGTAGAAAAAAAAATAACCTCAATGACCACCAGAAGAGGAACAATCAGAAATCTTTTTTGTTATGTGTAAACATGAAACAATTGCAGAGAAACAAAATTATTTATCCAGATCAACACAGGGCATCAAAACTGTATGTCCTAGGTATGAAACCAATACCTCAACCTCATCAATGCAGAAAGGCAGTTCTTCCCCCACTATACACACTCAGCTTAGAAAAAATAAAGTGATAATATGTTAATGTAGGGTAGTTGTTCAACTGATCTTGATAGCAGATAGCCAAGTTTTGTGGACTGCATGACTCTGCTGGCCTGGTGTCTTCCTGATCTGTGATAAACTTATCTTGGAAGTCTGACTATTAAATTCATCAGAGATGCTCTCTATGCACGCACAAAAAGGGTGCCACAGAGTTCAGAAGAGTTTGATTAGTTGAAAAAAGAAACTACCACTAAAAAGATTCAGCCCAAATTCCAAGGATGTTGCTGCTTACCTGTCACATTTAGCCACGGACTTTTAATGAAGTGTCTCACTCCCCTACACTCACATTCTCCTCAGATGGATGACAAAGTGGCCATCTTCTTACAAAGAGCAACTCTTATTGAAGCGAAGCACTCATTAAAAGAAAAAAGCAAGTACTTCTTAATCACTCCCTATAGGCAAAATTTGGCAGACCAAATAGATAATCCAAGGAATGCTGGACAGCATGGGGAGAGGGTATATGACTTAGAAAAATAAACATTCCAATTTTATTAAACATTCTGAAAGACTTGGCAAATGTCACAGAACATCTCCTCCTTTTGCTAGGCAATGGGCAAAACAAAGGCTCACAGTGTGGTCTACCTCACCTAGGCTATTTATTGTTGACAATACTTACAGTAATTTCTTTCACTACTCTTTTAAACCCCACTGTTTATCCATAAATAGTAGCTTATACAAGCTTATTAGATGATAGAAACTTCTTCCCGCATTTGCAACTACACAGAATACAGCACAGGAAACACTTTCTAGGACATGATCCTGTAATGACAACATAATGGACCAGGTCAGACACCAGTTTTGTAGCAGCATGTCCCTATTAGCTCCTTGGAAACAGATCTGCACTTTCATACCCGTTCCCCCTCCAATGACAAGATGGACCCTCTCCAGCAGAAAAAGTCTAGTGTAAAAACATCATCCTATGGTCCTAGAATATCCTCAGCAAAGCCCTCCACCATCCAGAGCTGTCATGTAGCCATTGTGCTGCTCCTGTATTTATTTCTTCAGAATTAGGACAGGTTTTATCACCATTATTTCCCAATACATGTAAAAGCAGCAAATAAAGATGTTACCCCAGGCCCCTTCAGTAAAGCAACAAATGTATGGGTTTTTCAGAACACAGACTCACATAGCAGAAATAGAAAAACACTATCACACTGCTCTGAGCAGCTGGCTTATCAAATCAATCAATATTATGAAGCAAAACCAATCAATCTGTTTTTCAGAAGCCTTTAACCCCTGTACAATGTGCATTACACAAAATCTATTTGAAATAAATGAGCAGAAGGTTGTTAGATCTATCATTAAGCAAGCATCTTCACCTTCTGTGAAACCAGAAAAACACATTTAAAAAATGGATTAGTGGAATATCAAGGTTTGACTTAAATCTACAGTGAGAGGATCTTGTTAGAAGTTAAGCTTCAATTAATCAATCATGTATTAAACTATATAAGCACCTCTAAATTTTTTAATTACTATTTATTCTTTCAAACATAAGAGAAAAAGTCTGATTCTTGCAATTCTTAATCTCATATAAATCCAGAACAGCTATGATTAACAGTAGACAGTGTGCCAAGGGAAATGCTGAATCCAGTCTCAAGTATCTAGGCCATGAAACACAAGTTTGAAGCTTCAGCTTTCAGTTTGATTTTTCCTTCTTTTTGTCTATTTGATGACTCTGAAGTTTATTTTATAATTTTTTAATATTTTTAGTAACATGATCATTCATTCTGGATACTAACCCTGAACTCACATATATGCAGTAACACTGCAGAATCAACATAGTGTGCATTTTCCTAGGCACCTTTTCTGGACTTACTATTCATTTTTGCTGATTTTGTTTGCTGTAACACTACCTTACACACCACCTAAAGACAAACAAAACCACTGTAAATTACTATCTATACTGGCCTTCTAAAAATACAAAATCAGCAGCTGAACAGGAGATTCCATTTCTTTGCACTCAGCTGCATGTGAGTCAGCTCTAGCACCAGTAGGCACTACTTGTAAAAAAGGAAAGGTTAACTATATTTCAAAGATACACCTAATCCTCATATTGCAGGCATTTTAAGTTTAAGAACACAAGCACTGCATATTACTGTTGCTTAATTGGTATTAAAGAATTCAGAAGCCAATTCCTGGTCCAATTAAAATCCATTCAACTCTCATGCAAAAATATGATTTGTGTTGCTTATTAGATGACACAAACTTTAGCTTCAAAATCAATAGCCCTTGATTTCAAAGCATTACAGAGTCTTTACATCCACACAGAGCAAACAAGATGTTCAGGCTTATCTAAAAAAATCCATATCCACTTTCCCCATCCCACAAGAATAAGGACACAATGGACTACACCAAGATTTTCAACTCTGGCATCTACCACATCACTGTATCTTGCATTACAAAATTTATTCTGAAGCATTACTTCCTATGGTTTAAACAAAAATTTGGAAATGTATTTATACTCTTCCCGACATGTAAGGAATTTCAAACTTGTCATGAACAAATGATCAAGATTTAAATTATTCACTCAAACTGTGAAAAGGATTTTACATTAAGCAACCAAAATGATTCCACTAAAAAGCTTTAGTGTCTCTCCCTCCTCTCCAACGCATCAAAATTACATTTTCTGTCAAACTATATGTACCAAATCACCCTCCCAGCATTCTTATGTTGTATAACCAAAGTGCTAATCCATGAATATCTTTATTTTAACAGCCTTCCAAAAAGTTGGTACTGCAGCTATTAGGAGACAGCATAATAGCCAGAAAATCTGCTATTTTAAGTGAGGACAATGCATTAATGTAAGATAAAAACATAACTTCAAACTACAACTAGAAACATCCAAGGAAACTTAGACCAATGAATTACACAATTTTTACTACACAGCCAACCTTGAACTGCCATTACTTTCAGAAATCAATTTGGCCTAAAAGCTCATAGATCTCTGAATCTCAGATCATATTTTCCAATGAAGGCAAGCTGTCTTTCACTCAGATTTACATTTCACTCATTCAAAATCCACAATATCTGTCCCAAGGCGCATTAGAATGCTAAATTTTCTGCTTTTGCAGAATTTCCTGGGGTCTTCCATTACAATTTAATGGACACTTAAGTTTTTTACTATAAATATATACAAATGAACAGAATTCAATGATAACTATTCTCTTTCACTACCAAACAGTACTTCTGGGCAGCCTGTCCTTCCCCTTCCCACCTCCACCCCCCATTAGAGCAAAAGGTAAATATTCACCTCGCTTTTGGTTATCTGCATACCACTAAAAGGTAGCACCTAGAGACATTCTAAACACATTCCATGTCACGGTCAGTCTTGGGAAAATCAGGCATCATGTCCTTGTTCCAGCTATGAGCTGCAAAGGCAGGTGCCTGGTCCAGATTTTAACAGCAATGCAGCAGAACCTGGAGTACTGTGACAGGAATATTTTCCAGGGCAAGTTCACTGTGACCCCAAGAGCCACCATCATGGAACAGATGCAAAACTGCAGCCACCTAGGTGTATTCTTATCAGCTGGTATAATGATGCACGTCAAAGACAAGAAAAATGCCACATGCCCGATCTGCCCTATACCCACATTAGCTCACTCTTAATATATGCAGAAGCAGGCAAACATCTCTGCCTTGTAGTACCTCAGCAGCTATGAAAACAGCCAGATCTGAAACACACTCTCTGAAGCAAACTGCAATTCCACAGCCCTAAAAAGCTACAAAAGGAGAAAGGAAAAAGATGATGTTTTTCCAGCCTAAGCCCAAGTTCCCATTTCTCTTAAAAGGCACATTCATAAATAATGGCAATAAAACAAGTCTTGGTAAATTGCTCTTAATTAACACTTATCTTTCCAAAATGCAGAAGCAGCACGTACAGCTACACTGGCCACGACTGTGATTTTGGCAATCGTTCTATCAAACTGCTTTTCTGGGAAGATTAAGATGTGTTCCCTTTCCTGAAATCAGCACGTGATGGTAGCAGATGTCACCTCCACCGCTGCCCAGAGATGGTGAGCAGAAAAGGCAACGCTGAGCACCCCAAAGAGCAGATGGGAAGATCTGGGCCCGTTTGGGTTCTCTTCTGCAAACCGGAATGCGGCCAGAGAGCCCGGCAGCACCTCCTTCAGGAGAGGATTCTGCTCCCCGTCCTGCTGCCACTCATAGCATCGGCGACTGCAAGATCTCCACATCCCCTATTTCTCCTTCGCCCTTTCCACTGAAAAGATGCAGTGTTAGGGAGGTGGGGGAGGGGAGAAAGAAACACAAACCAAAAAAACATCAACGCGTAAGGGTATGTAGAGCTCCACCCAATACTATTTTCCATGCATACCCCCCCAACATTAAGTAAAATAATTTGACAGATAAAATAAGCGAAAGCACGTAATTGCCGCCGGAGGCTGAAACAGAGGCATCCATGTAGGCGCTGGTGCCGCTGCCCGCAGGCCGGGTCAGGTGCAGGTGCAGTGCCGCCCCTCCCGCACGTCCATGCAGGCGCAAAGGTAGCGTCGCCGCCTGCCGCAGCTCCCCGCTACCGGGAGGCGTCGCCACGGCGGGAGTGGACGCACCGCCCGCCCGTGGGCCTGCTAGCCATCCCACTACCCAGCAGTGGGGTGGGGATGGGGGAGGAAGACCGACCCCAACACCCGCTCCCTTGCACCTCCGCACCTGATGCGGGTCCGCGCCGCCTCCTCAGCACGCAGGGCGGCTCCGGCAGGGGTGGCAGCGCAGCGCAGGGCGGAAAGCCCTGCAGATAGCCTTTCCTCCCGCTGCTACCATCTTCCTCCGCCCGCCCCCGCCACCACCGCCCGGCCCGGCCCCTCCTGCCGCGCCGCACCGCCTTCCTCGCGT
>VWZO01006660.1:4444-16575 GCA_013396975.1 Bucco capensis
TCTGCTCCACTGACCACAACTCTCTGGGCTCTGTCCTTCAGACAGTTCCCAATCCATCTCACTGCACAGTCTCCCAGTCTACACTTCCTAAGTTTGGCAATGCTGCAAAATATTTATTAGGTGCCTTGATAAAAGATAAAGCACATGATTTTCCAAGGTGACCAAAGCTTGGCTCTTGTGTCCCAGAATTCCTCCAGGAAATGCCGAGGCTATCAAGACACAGAGGTGCAATTTCTATGGCTATGGATACTCAGCTGCCCTTGAAGAACACTGAATCCCACTACTCAACATTCTGCCCTTATCTGGGAAAACACTCCAGGTACCAGAAGCTGAAGAGAGGTGAAGTTCTTCTCACAATGCACCCATGCACAGCAGAGACCTTCAGAGCAGCATCTCCGTGAGGGAACTGAGAGGAGTTTGCATCCACCTGTGCTTTGACAAGGGAAAACTAGGCATGGAGGCAAAACACAGAATGATTTCTATCCCCCAAATACCAAGAGAAGAAAAGGAATTCCTGGTTCCTTTTTCTTCAGAGCAATGAAGACTGCCAGCTGCCTGGGCAAGGAAACAAGACAAGGCACTCTCTGCTGTGAACATGCTGCTACAGCCAGGCCTTGACAATCATTCTGATCCCAAAGCCATGTTCTGTAAACACTTGCCAGTGGTCTCCAGGGCCTTGTTGTGCTGCTGTGGGGAAGCATGAAGTGAGACAGAGCTGCAGGGATGTTCTCACAGTCACTTCCCACCCGGCAGCCTTGGCTCCAGCAGCTCCCCGGTGCCAGGCTGCTGCTCAGCACAAGGTTCCCCATCTGGAGCAGCACATGCAGCTGCAAAAGGGCAGGGAAACTGCCATTCCTTGCAGCAGGAGCACTGCCATTCCTTGCAGCAGGAACACTGCCATTCCTTGCAGCAGGAACACTGCCATTCCTGGCAGCAGGAACACTGCCATTCCTTGCAGCAGCAACTCACAGGGCTTTGACTTGCAGAAGGGAAGAGCATGAGCCAACAAGAAATGCTTTTTCTGGAGAGAAAAGGAGGGTTGGTGCCCTCAGATGTGTTTCCTTTGTGCTCAGCCCCACTGGTCACAGCTCTGTTGAGCTGGCTGGGACAAAAGCAGCAGGTCTGTGCTAAGCACAGCTGCTTCTCCTGCTTGCTGAGGCACTACTTGTCCTTCAGTGCTGCAGTGTTTAACTGCCTGAGGAGCTTGGCTCCTATAAGCAGCTTAGGCACACAGCAGTCCAAATCCTCTTGGTTTCTGCCATTGCTTACAGGTTTTCTATCCAATGGTTCATCACAGAATCGTGAAGGTGGGAAGAGACCTCTAAGCTCATCCAGTCCAAGCATCCCTAGCACTCCCACACCACTAACCCATGGCCCTAAGGAGAGCAGCTAGATGTTTCTTAACCCTCTCCAGGGATGGTGACTCCCTGGGCAGCCTGGGCCAAGACTGAACAACCCTTTCAGGAAAGAAATTCCTCCTGACATCCCATCTAAACCTCTCCTGGAGCACTTCTCTCCACAGGCATAGTCAGCTGGGTCCATGGCAATCCCCAAAGCACTAAAGATACACCTTTAGTAACCTAAACTCCTTAAAATCTGGCTCTAAATGACTAAAGAAAACCAATCTCTCTAGGGGTGATGTGACAACTAAAACCCAGTTGTGTTCTTCTGAAAGTGCCACAAGCCTCTTCATTTCACACCTAGCTCATGCCCAGCAAGGGGTTAAAATCCTCTCTGTGCATGAATGTTAGAGTAAATTTACCTTGTTTCCAACAGAGTTGTTCCAGAAAGGGATAGTTGTGCATTGGCATGAGGCAGGAGGCAAGAAAACAGCTTTGCAGAGGCTTTGCCAGGCTAGGCTGAGCCTAAATGCCTTGATTTTCCATGGGTAGGAAAGGGCAGGATTGCTCTAGCCACAATTTTTCACACCCTAGCAGCAAAGGTGAGCAGAAAGGAGGTGACATTGGGAGGACTTTCACTCCCTGCAATGAGCTTGGAGTGAGGTGATGCTCAGCCTCTTCTCCCAAGGAACAAGTGCTAGGAGAAGCAGCAATAGCTTCACTACATAGTGGATTAATGCTGATGAGGAGAGAGAGAGAGAAATGACAAGTTTCCTCAAAATGCCTGTACCCTGGACTAACCAATCCACATTGGAGCCTCTTCCCTCCTCCTCTGGAATCATCACAGGTTCTGTGCACCCACCTTTTGCTACAGAGAGAAATCAAACTGTGCTCCCTCTCCTGAAAGCCTCAGCAGGGAGAGAGCCAGGGAGCTTGCTGGAATAGCTACCCAAGGCAGTGTTCTCAAGAGGATCTACTCTGCAGTGTGATGGACATGGGCACCTAAAGCTACAGATGCCAGGCAAGAAACTGAGCTGTTGGAATATCTTCCCTAGAATTTGGGCTGAGCTTTCACAATGGCTGAGATGACCACAACAGGGGAGATGTTTCCAACACCTCTCCTTGGACTTCTCCCTAGTTACTCCCGAGGGTCAATATTTCTGGGCATGGGCAATCTCTCTGACAATTCACTTGCTGTTCCAGAAGAATGTCCCAGCACAGCTGCAGAAGATGCCAGGCCATGTCTGCAGCTTCCCAACCTCCTGAGCAACCAATGATACTGATTGGAAATTGCCTCTTCCCTTCATTCCTGCTTCCCACCACTCAGGATCCCATCAGAGCACAGGCTCCTCATCAGGATTCATTAGAGGGGATGCAAAAAGAGCCAGGAAGTCTTCTTTGGGATGACTTTGCACTCTTCTTTAGGGCAAGGGGCTTGGCTTTCGAGGTGTAGAGAAATCAGAGCATGAAAGCAAATGATGAGTGATCCAGTGAATAAAACAAAGAGCTTGCACTTACAGGAAGAGCTCTCCAGGGATGGAATCTTCTCCAAAGCATGGACAGCTTAGCTGCACACATCCTTGCTTCTTTTCCACTCTCCCACCTCTCTTCTAAGGCTATTCAACCCCAAATCTGGCCAGGACAGGAGCTGCTGCCACCTCCTCAGAGGGCACCATGACTAAGTGCACCTGGAAAAGATTCCTTACAAGGAAACAGCAGAAACATCAATTTCTTTCTGAAGTGCACTGCCTGTGTAGGACATTTCCCTGGATGTGCTGGGATGAGGAGCCTCTTGCATTCCTGGCTAAGATGCTCTCCCAGCAGCCTTGCTTCCCACTTGCTGTCTCACTGCCTTTTCATCCTGTTTCTCATTCTTAATCAACCTGGCAAACCCTTTTTTTCCTAATGAAATGTGGTCCTGATGAGCAAAAATGAAGCTTCTAAACTCCAAGGCATCATCTGAGCAGGAGATCACAAGTATGGAAAGTATCCATGTAAGTACACACTCCCTGGCAGTGAATGAAAAGAAGATTAAAGGAGGTGTTTGCCATCCCTGGGATGGCAGCTCTGGCCTCTGATTATTCCTCAGAGGGAAGCTCATTACCTTCAGCTTAAAAACCTTTATCAGGCTGTTCTTTAATCAGCTGGAAGGATAAGTGAGGGGATGGATGTACACAAGTGCAGGGATGCCCATCTTACCAGGGATTGGAGCAATCCCTTGCTTATCACTGCAGGCTGGCAGATCCAGGGATGGAGAGCAGCCCTGCCCAGAAAACACCAACAGAAAGGCCCAAATCTCCCTCTGTGTGCAAACAGCACCACAATCCTGCATTTCCTAACCGTGGGAACACCTCCCCAAGAGCAAGGAGGACTTCTGCTTGCTCTTTTTGTTGAGCTGGGACAGACTGAGGCTCAGATGGAGCCCATGTGCCTCTAACTGTCACTCAGCTCCTTCCACCCAAGATCTCTGCAGGATCAGAGTTGCTAGCACTGCTGCACAATGAGGTTTGAAACACATCAGTGACCTCTCCTCCAGACAGCATCACAGCAGCCAAGGATCAGCTCACTCCCTCTCACCTTCTTGCACACATCCCAGCATGGCTTGGCAGGCTCTGCCTTGCTCCAGGAGCTCAGGCTAAGCAGGGAACTCAGCTCTGACAGGGAGCCTTGCCAGCTCAAGAGGTTTCCATCTCCTTGCACGTGTTCTAGACCAACAGCTAGGGAATTAAGCATCACACTCAGTGGGCCAGCATCTCTGTGCTCCAGCTGCAGCACACTCACAGAGCAGAGTCACAGGATGGTTAAGGGTGCAAGGGATCAGCAGAGCTCACCTAGCCCAACCTCCCTGTGCCAGCAGGCTCCCAGGAGCACAGCATTGTGTCCAGATGGGTTTGGAGTCTCTCTGTCCCAGTGCTCAGTCACCTCACAGTGACAAGCTCTTCCTCCTCCTCCTTAGGTAGAGCTTGCTGGCTTGCAGTTTGTGCCCACGTTGGTTTGCACATGAAGGACCAAGCTCACATCCACGAGGGAAGCATCCAAGCACAGCTGAACACAGAGTTGTTCCCTCTCCAAGAGCAAGGAGGACTTCTGCTTGCTCTTTTTGTTGAGCTGGGACAGACTGAGGCTCAGATGGAGCCCATGAGCCTCTACCTGTCAGTCAGGCTCCTTCAACCCACAAGTGGCCAGGCTCTGAGATGCTAGCACTGCTGCTGAGCAAGGGACAGCTGAGGCTGAAGCTCTGCCTGCAGTGCATGGGCCACAACTGACTCAGGGCTCTGTCTTCATCTGCTGCTTGTCTCCAGAAACCTGGGAATTGTTCCCACACTGAGTCACTTGAATGGATGATTTGGCTTAGAATGACATTGCAGAGCAGAAGAGCAGCCTGGAGATAACACTGCCTTGTCACAAGATAGACAAGCTGCTTCCCAACCCCTCTGGCCATGGCTTTCCACTGCTCACTGCAAGGAAGGAAGGCTCTTTTCTTGTCTCATTGCTCCCTGGATGATGCTTGAAAGGCAGCAAATGAAATATCAGAAAGGAATTGGCTGAGTTCTGTTATGGATTTGTTTTTCTCCAAGAAACAGAGTGGAAAATGACTTCACAGAGAGCTGCTTCTGAATGCTGTGTACCCAGCACCCCAGGCTTTAATATTTGCCTTGTACAGGTGTGCTTGCTAGGAACAAATCTCTCTCTACACATCTCTGGTGCAGTATTAATCAATACAGCATCCCCAAATAGGGAGCTGGAGAGTCAGACATCTCTGGCTCCAGGGAGACAAGGAGAAGCTCAACCACAATCAGAAACACAGCCCTGACAGCCTGGCTGAGCACCTCTGGGGCCTCAGGGCCACTCAAGCACCTTCAATCCACCCCTGAGCAGCTATGCCAATAGGAAACATCCACAATCTCCATTAGGGGAGGGAAATTAGTGAGGATTTGCTACCCAAGCACCTTCAAACCATCTCTGAGCATCTATGCCACTATGAAACATCCACACTCTCCTTTAGGGGAAGGAAATCAGGGAGAATTTGCCACTCAAGCATCTTCAAACCATCTCTGAGCATCTAAGCCAATAGGAAACATCCACAATCTTATTTAGGGGAGAGAAATCAGGGAAGATTTGCTACCCAAGCATCTTCAAACCATCTCTGAGCATCTATGCCAATAGGAAACATCCGCAATCTCATTTAGGGGAGGGAAATCAGTGAGAATTTGCTACCCAAGCATCTTCAAACCATCCCTGAGCATCTATGCCAATAGGAAACATCCACAATCTTCTTTAGGGGAGGGAAATCAGTGAAGATTTGCTACCCATGCATCTTCAAACCATCTCTGAGCATCTATGCCAATAGGAAACATCCACAATCTTATTTAGGGGAGAGAAATCAGTGAGAATTTGCTACCCAAGCACCTTCAAACCATCTCTGGGCAGCTGTGCCAATATGAAACATCCACAATCTCCATTAGGGGAGGGAAATTAGTGAGGATTTGCTACCCAAGCATCTTCAAACTATCTCTGAGCACCTATGCCAATAAGAAACATCCACACTCTCCTTTGTATGGGAGGGAAATTAGTGAAGCTATTTCTCCTTGGCCACTCCAATTGTCATCAGTCTTGGTTTTGTGGCCATGCCATTAGGAAATGGAGCAGGAAGAGCTTCAAGGAGAGGATTGTCTGGGAGGGGAAGAGGAGCAGCAGCTCCTGTTTGCCATGTGAAGCACTCCCAGAGCACGAGGGGTTGGCTCTGTCTTGTTGTGGCTTTATGGCTATAAATAGAGAGAAATGAAAATGCTCCATCCAGCAGCAGCATCCAGCTCCTGCCTGCTGTTAGCAGCACAAGAAACCTCCCTGCAAAAGGCCTGGGAGTGACTGAGAGAGATTTAACCTTTATGGATGGCAGCAGGAAAGCTGAGTGGCATTTTCATTCCCAACCTGTGGCAAGAGGATGTGACAGGCTCGAGCTAGGCCATAGATTTTCCAAAGGCACTTAACTTGGGCATCTCAAGGAGGCAAAACTCCACTCTGGAGGATTGATGAGAGCATCTCAGCTGCCTCCCCTCACTAGAGCTCACTCCTTCCCCTTTGAATCCAGCCATGAACAGCCTGGCTAGAGACAGCCAAGGGCACTCCTGTTGCTTGGCTGATCTGACCTCCTGAAGATGGTTTTGCTTTCAGAAGTCAACCTGCAAGCTCTGCTTTTCTCCTCTTGTCTCTTCCACTCCTATCCATGTCCATATGTGCCTGCACAATGAGGTTTGAAACACATCAGTGACCTCTCCTCCAGACAGCATCACAGCAGCCAAGGATCAGCTCACTCCCTCTCACCTTCTTGCACACATCCCAGCATGGCTTGGCAGGCTCTGCCTTGCTCCAGGAGCTCAGGCTAAGCAGGGAACTCAGCTCTGACAGGGAGCCTTGCCAGCTCAAGAGGTTTCCATCTCCTTGCACGTGTTCTAGACCAACAGCTAGGGAATTAAGCATCACACTCAGTGGGCCAGCATCTCTGTGCTCCAGCTGCAGCACACTCACAGAGCAGAGTCACAGGATGGTTAAGGGTGGAAGGCACCAGCAGAGCTCACCTAGCCCAACCTCCCTGCTCCAGCAGGCTCCCAGGAGCACAGCATTGTGTCCAGATGGGTTTGGAGTCTCTCTGTCCCAGTGCTCAGTCACCTCACAGTGACAAGCTCTTCCTCCTCCTCCTTAGGTAGAGCTTGCTGGCTTGCAGTTTGTGCCCACGTTGGTTTGCACATGAAGGACCAAGCTCACATCCACGAGGGAAGCATCCAAGCACAGCTGAACACAGAGTTGTTCCCTTGCACAACTCCTCTCTCTCCATGCAGGTGATGAGTGACATGGTGACATGTCCTTGCAGCAACAGGAGCCTTTTGTTCTCCTTCTGCTCACCTGTCACCTCCTCTCCATCCTGCAGCTGAACACAACTTGGAGGCATTGCCAAAAGCTTCATCTGTGCAGTCTCAGAGAGGAAGAGGCTCAGAAGCAGCATGCTTGAACTCTCCTGACCTGGACAGATGCTCTAAGAACTCCTCAGAAATTAACACCAACTCAAAATAAAAAGGCTTGCAGGTCAACTTTTGGCATCTGAGCTGCTTTACTGCCTTTGCACCTTGAGGAAATGACTAGAAATAAACAAAGGAAGCTGAAGTGTGAAGAGAGGAGAAAGCAAGCATCAAGTTGTGTGTAAACTCACTTCTTCCATACAGTGAATTCACAAACAAAAAAAAAGACTCCCCAAAACACTCATTCTCCACTTTCCAACCATAATAATCCTCAGCAGCTCTATAGTTTCCCTATTAATAAACCTGACTTCCCCCCCCCCTTTCCTTGCTATTCTGACCCCACCTGAATGCATCCATGCTTATCAATGCCAAGGATATTCTCAGTTAGGAGTGAGCATTCCCAGGTAGAGTGAGAGTCTCTTGCTTCATGCTCCAGAGGGGAAGGAGAAATCCACTGGAAGCATCCCCAGCTCCTCAGTTGTCTAGCACAGAAATGAAGCACCAGGAGCACTTTTCCCACCCCTGCTATGTGTCAGAAAGCACTATGTGTCACATCTCACCTGGAAGCTCCTTTTCCATGCTCCTGATGGCATAAGGGCCCAGTGTGCAGCCAGAAGCCAAGCTGGAAGGTGTCCCTGAAAGAAAAAAAGTGTTGAAATACTTCCTATTTCCCTGTGAGCATCCCTAGCACTTGGCATTTAATTGCCAGCACTTTGCTAGTCCCAAGGATTCAACAACCAAACCCCAGCAGGAGGAGCTGAGCTGAGACTTGGGAGACTCCCAAGGCATTTCTAATGGTTCTCTGCAAGTTGCTTGGAGATCATTAAGTTGTCTAAAGTACACTTGTCCTGTTTTGCTGTCAATTATCTCCTTCTGCTGCTCTGAGGAGGAGTAAATGGCTTTTGGGTGATTTATTCCTGCAGGCATGTCTCAAAGCTGCCCTGGTAATAAAGCACAAGGCAGTTAGTTTTTGGATGCCAGCAGCTGTTGGTTCTCCTCACAAGCCCAGCACCTGAGCAGAATATTTCCACATTTTGTGTTCAGAAGCATTAACACCTAGAATATTACTACTTTTCTTTTTCAGTGGAGGGAATTATTTCTACAATATGCAGTGTTTTGCTGAGAAGGATGTCAAATCACTGAGATTGATAGCTGATTGTCTGATGGAGCAAGCATTTCATACTCCAAGAGATAGGCATGGTTGAACAAATCTTTTCCATACTGATCCTTACCTCTGAAATGCTCTTTTTGTCTCCTCTCCTGCCAGAGGAGCCAGGCTGTGGCTACAAACCTCACTTCTCCTGGTATTCCCCTTCCAGTCTGTGAGCAGATGTCCACAGAGCCATTTGCTGGCAGGCAGTTTACCTTCAGGAGGATCTCTCTTTCCTTCTGAGCCTGGCCCCCCAAAAATTCCTGGACCTCTTGGAAATAAACTCAGGGATAAATAGCCTGTAATTCAATACATAGTGTGGCTTGAGGCAGTTTCCTCCACAGATTCTCTCTGCCAAGGGAAGATTACATTCAGAAAGCTGTTTAAAACTGGAACTGACATTTCCCAGAGCCCTTGGAAAAACATATTCATCTCCATTACCTGCATTAAGGCAAGAGATGCACCTTCCTCTCCAGCAAGCAAGCCCAGGAGTGGGGAGCAGCTGGAGCAGAGCTGAGATCTGCTTGCTCTAAGGCAAGCATCAGCTGCTGGCTCCAGCAGTGATGAGCTCTGCTGCCTCTCAAGACACAGCTCCCTCCTTGCCTAGTGCCACCTGACAGCTTCCATTCCCAGCAAGAGCTGGCAAAGGATGCTGGAGGTGACAAGGGACCCAAGTGTTTTATATCTGGGGGCTGGCTGCTGCTCTGTCTGAGCACAGCTGGTTTAAAGGCAGTTGGGGCTAGCTTTCCTTTCATCCTTTCCCTAGGGAATAAGGAAATGCTATCCCTGTGCATCTCTCCTGATGACCTATCCTCTCTGCAAGCAGCCACAGCAATAATTTGCCACTAAACCAAGGATGGTTGTGGCTGATAGCTCTGCTCCATCTCCAGCTCTGTTCCAAGGCTCCAAGCACTCTTCTGGCCACTCCAGCTCAGCAAGGACACAGAGCAGAGGAGAGGGAGAGGAATCCTCAGGGCTTGGAGAAGATGCTCTGCAGATGCAGATGTCTGAGGAGCACTGCACAGCATCCTAGGGGGGAACAGCAGGGGAAAACTGGGAATGGACGAGGGGGGAAAGGGAGAGAGAAAGGAAAGGGGAGGAAAAAGGAGAAAGGAAGGGGGAAGGGAGATGGAAAAGGAGCAATTGCCCTTTAAATTCCAAGTATGCAAAACTAGTTAGAGCCCTGGAGCTGACAGCTTGCCTTGGAAGTGAAAGGAGATTCCAAAGGCTTCCTGGAAAGGCTAATACACAATTACAAACCCATCCAAAGGCCCAGATGCCACAAGGGAGAGAGCAAAGGGAACCAAAAGCAGCTCCCTGGTATCTTCTTGCAGCATCCCTGGCACCTTAGTGACAGGAACACACAGCTAAGGGGAGGGCAAACCTTAACTCAGTGCCACCACACTGACTTGGGCAGAGCATCACTCAGAGTTATCATGATGGGGTTTGATCCAGAAAGTCCTCCCAGCAATCCTGACTCCATGAGAAAGGGAAAGTATTGTCTATCCCAAGTGCACCTAGGCCCTCAGCACAAAGCTCTGGCTGCTGGAGGTGGACCAGGTACCAAGCATCCACACCTAACACCTGCAGGAGATGCAACTGCCACCGGAAGCTGGGCACACATCCAGCAGCTCCCAACATCCCAATCCCATTGTTAGACTCACAAAGCTTCTCTGGCCATGGGGGAAGCACTGTGTGAGCAGCACCAGGCATTGCCCACAGAAGCTGCAGGTCCTTGGGCATTCAGTTCCAGCCTAAGCACAAGATGCCTGCTTCTGTCAGACCTTGAGACAGTGGATACACATCCCCAAGGTGATGGACACTACTGGCAATGCTTCCTGGAGGGAAAATGGATATAAGCAGCTATTCCCACTCCTGTCCTACCCCCATGCCATCCTACAAGTGTTCCTTCCCACCAGAACTCACCTTTCCCTTAACCAGCACCAAAGCAACGTGGAGGCACAGGCTTAGTGATAACAGAAGTGCAGAATCATGAAGGTTGGAAGAGACCTCTAAGCTCATCAGGTCCAACCACCCCTAGCACCACTAAGCCATGGCCCTAAGGAGAGCATCTCCATGTTTCTTCAACCCCTGCAGGGATGGTGACTCCAGCACATCCCTGGGCAGCCTGAACAAGCCTTTCAGGGAAGAAATTCCTCCTGACATCCAATCTAAACCTCTCCTGGTGCAACTTGAGGCCATTTCCTCTTGTCCTCTCACTAGTAACTCACCCACTGCTCCCCTGCAGGTCAGAAAGCCTCAGCCACTAACAACTTCACATCAGCTGCTAGTCACCATCAATTCCTCGTGACAGGAGAACTAAAGCAGCAGACAGGACATCCCTAAGGAAGAGGAGATCTCACTTGAAAGGCACTCCTGGTGGAACAGCTCTTGGAGCAACTCTCATGACCAAATCTGTCTGTGTCACTTGTCTAATCCAACCAGAGCAGCTGCACAGTTCGTTTGAGGGCACAGCCCATCAAGGGATTGGTGCTCCATGGGTTAGTTGGGTGGATGCTTGGACTGGATGAGCTCCAAGGCCTTTCCCAACCCATCCTGATTCTGTGATGCTACACTCCTTTGTGACCTTGGCTAAGCTCCCTCAGCAATCTGCCTTGCCAGCTAGTGATGAGACAGTGAAGCAGCAGGTCAAAGGTGTGACAACATCCTGCCAGCTGTCCCCTCTGTGCCCTCACCTGTTGCTTAACCAGCAGTGCTCAGCACACAGCACAAAGGCTTGGATGCTGCTCGTGGTCCACAGGCTGCCTTTTAATACAAACAACAATGAATAAAAGATGCCTTTTCCTGGCTGAACACAAACCTCAGCGAGGCAGCAAACAAACTCTCTGTGTTCTTTAAACAGAGCTCTGAAATGACTTTGAAGCAGGAGAGAATGGTTTCTGATTTCAGAGTGGAGCAGCCTCCAGCCCTGGGGAAGTGTTCCCCATCCTTCCCCCATCCCCCTGACAAGGGCAATCAATGTCAGCAATCTCATTTCCAACCCAGTGCTGTGCACACACCACAAGTGTTACATCTATGCTGAGCCCACAAAAGGTTACTCAGAAGGAATCTCAGGCTAAACAGATTGATATGCAGTGATAAAGCCTTATTTCCACATTGAAATCACTCTGGCAGCTTAGCAATTCAAGGCTTCGTCAGGGTAAATAAAAGCAAGGCCTGTTGTTATAGCAATGGAATGGGGAAGAGAGAACTGATGGAATGACAGCCAAGCACACACAGAGCACAGGAGAGGCTGGTGAACAGGATGCTGACAGGGGGTTAGCTTGTCACCCTTGCTGCTCTTGGGTTTCACAGTATCCCAGTATGTCAGGGGTTGGAAGGGACAGAGAAAGATCATCTAGTGCAACCCCCCTGCCAGAGCAGGAGCACCTAGACCAGCTCACACAGCAATGTGTCCAGGCAGCTCTGCAATGGCTCCAGACAAGGAGACTCCACAGGCTCCTGGGCAGCCTGGGCCAGTGCTCTGGCACCTGAACTGCAAACAAGTTCCTCCTCAGCTTAATACTAAACCTCCTGTGCTCCAACTTGCTCCCATTCCCTCTTGTCCTACCATTGGATGCCATGGAGCAGAGCCTGGCTCTCTCCTCCTCACACTCACCCTTC
>VWZO01006660.1:16706-29786 GCA_013396975.1 Bucco capensis
CACAGGTCTCCAGTTAGACTCTGCCTCTGTGCTTCCTAGCACACACTTCAGAGCTCCTTCAGCTCTCAAAGGTGCTGCTGGGAGCCTGCCAAGCTCAGCCAGGAAAAGGACAGAAGGGCTAGGGCATCTCAGCAGCCTTCCTTCTCCCTCAGGCCTCTCTGTAAGCCCTGAAGCACACCAGAGAGCAAAGGACTTCCACTGAGGCACAGCCTGCTCTGGTGGCAAGCAGCCTCTGCATCCAGCTCCAGCCTTTCCCAGGCTCACTTCTTTGCTGCCCCACATCACAGCAATGCCTTTCCTGCACACTTCCCTATCTCCATCTTTCCTGATGCTGAACCCTACCTGCTCCATTCCTCAGCTGGCCACAGGAGCTAGCCCAGCATTCCCAACATTGCCAGCATCCTTCCCTCCCTCCTCACTCACCTCTCTGCTCTTCCCCAGTCTCATGTCCTGAGCTGTTCTTCTAACCTGTCCTGAGGCAAGCTTCCCAGACTGGACTCGAGTCTGATGGCAATCCTCCTGCTCCCTTGGGAATCACCCAAGTTGCCCACAGCTTGGGCTAATCCAGCTCGGATCCTTCCCAAGATGCTCATGCCTATACCCAGAGGAGAGGTGCAAGGAAGTCTCCCTCCCCAACCACAGGATGGATTTCTCCTGTACTTTGGGAAGGGAAGAAAAGGCACAGCAGAAGGCACATTTCCTCTGGAAAACAAGCCAGTGGAAGCCTGCAGAGTGGCAGCTAATTCATTAACCTCCCTGGGGTCTCTTCATTCCAGGGGAATGCCTAACCCACAATTTCTTTGGCATGGAGTTTGCTTGGCTTCAGCTAACCTTTAATTATTTAGACAGAATTAAAACCTCACAAGAAACAAAATGACCAAGGCACAAATTCCTCTCTGGAATAGGGAAAGCAACAGCTTGAACCCCAGGATCTCAAACCACAACCAAACCAATTCTGACTAGAAGAAGAACTAAAGGCAAGCAATTCCTGCTGGAAAAGGCAACAAGAGCAAGATGCTTCTGGAGAAAAGACCCAGAGGGGAGTGAGAGACACAAGCCAAGGACTGGACTTGGCTTTCCTGGAGCTCTATAGCTTCATCTCCAAGCTGAGGGACTGAGGCCAGTGGCATGAGCAGGAGCAATGCCTCTGGACACAGACACATGAGGAATGGAAGAGAAAGCAGACAAGGAAAAGTAGAGAGGAGAAAAAAGAAGACAAAAAAGATGACAAAGACCAGCAAGAACAATGCAAAAATAAAAAGGAACAGATAAAGGGAGAGAGGAGAGGAGCAAGACAGAAAATCCATCTGAGCAGAAACATACATTGCTTATCAGTTGGAGGCAAGAGGTACAGCTGCAAAATCCAATTTCCAATGTCAGGAGGGAAGTGATAGGGAAGGAATGGATCAGCTACAGAAAGGTAGGGGCTCACAGCACTCAAAAAGCAGCCCTGGGAGCTGCAGAGAGGGCTGAGGGACATAGAGCTGCATGTGGGGCCAGCATTAGCAATGGGGAAGCTTTCTTCACTGGAGGGAAGGATCCAAGTTCAACATGCACCCAGCATTGCCATGCTCACCTCTAACCCATGGCCACAAGCACCACAGCTCCAGGACACTTCCAGGGATGGTGACTCCAGCACCTCACTGGGTAATGTGTTCCAATGCCTGAGAACCCTCTGGGAGAAGGAATTCTTCCTAAGATCCAATCTCAACCTCCCCTGGTGCAACTGGAAGCCATTTCCTCTTGTGCAGAGCCCAAGCCTCTCCTCACTGCAGCCTCCTCTCAGGGAGCTGTAGAGAGCAAAAAGCTTCCCCCTGAGCATCCTAACTTTCTTTGCCCTAGACTATTTTCCCTCAGAAAGAGAGTAAAACACCAAAAGAGAAATGCTTGTGGCAAAAGTGTCTGTCAGCAGAGCTCAGCTCCCTGAGTGGCAGCAAAGTGGCCATCAGCCCTCCAGAAGCATGGGGCACCATCTGCAGCTTAGCTCAGCTCCTCTGGCCTGCTTTTTTCGGGTAGATTCCTAAAAAAAGGGAGAGCACAGCTTAGAACAGACTCTGTGCCCTGTCTGTGGACAGGAGTTTGCCTGTGGGGAAATTGTGCTGAGTGCTCAGCAGCACACAAAGCTGTGGCAGCTAGCCAGGCAGCAAGCAGCCCAGGGATGCTCCTGAGATGCCAGCTAACGGTGCCAGGCCCTCCCTCCACATCCCTGCTCTCTCTTAGTTAAAGCCCACCCCAAATGCAGCTCACAGAGGCTTTGCAAGGCACTGATGAGCTAGCAGTTGTTCCTTTCCAAGCTGCTTTGACAAGACAGGAATTCTTCCTGCTGGGAAAGCTGCCACCAGGCTCAGAGCATCCCACAAGTGTAAAGTTTCCCTTTCTGCTCAAACTGCAGAGCTGTCACATGCCAGACATGAAAACTCATGGCAGATTATGGATGGGTTGGGGTTGTTTTTTTGCTCTGTTTTGGTTTTTCAGGAGGGGAGTTGTTGTACTTGCCTGACTGAATCCAACCTAGGAGTTAAGGAAATGATTCTCTTCCGAGCAAACACAAGGCTCTGGCTTTGATCATGGAACAGTTTGGGTAGGAAGGACTGTCAGTCCTTTAGCTACCTCTCCGACAGGGATAATAATTCCTACCTTCTGCTGCCTTGGCCTCCAGTTGCAAAAGAGCTTGCTTTTATGGAGCAAAACCTGCCAATGTCCATATTCATCCATTTGGAGCAACTTTAGAGGAGAGTAAGCATCTTGCTAATAACATTTTACAGACAGTATTCCATGTGAATGTCAGGGGCAGCCCAAATGTCAGGGATTAAACATAATGGACTCATCTTTCCAGGGAGAGAAAGGGAGTGGAGAGACAAGATCCCAATGCACAGTCAGTTGGGATGATGCAGGAAGAGGGCAGGAAATGTCAGCTCTGTTCCTTAGGAGAGCTGAAGCATGGAGACATTTTCTGCTCCTAGGGAAAAGGTTTGGTGTAGCTTTCCCCCCAAATGAGGAGCTTTCTTCCCTCTGGATCAGGAGGCATCCAGCTGCCCACAAATCTGCCAGAGCCATCAGCCACAGACAGGGACACAAAGTTCCAGTTCTTGGAAGGCACATCCAACCCTGCCTGGAGTTCAAAAACACATCCCAAGGCTTGGAGAGACCCAAGACAAAAAGCATCTCTATGATGGAGAGATTTAGCTTGGAGAGAACAATCCTGCCCTGGAGGGGAGATGGGCAGGGTGGTCTACAAAGCCTTTTCCTCTGGAATGGAGCAGAAGATATTGCTCATTCCAGCATAATCCTGCTGCTGTCCTGACTCTGCAGGATTTGCTGCCTCTAACTCTTTTCAGGACAAGGCTTTGCTTTCAGGGACACATCAGGAGGGGAAGGATCCAGTGGTGTGGAATTTTGGCCTTAGAATGAGCATTCCCATCTGGCCTATTCCTTCCGTGGAATTCTACTTCAACAGCTTTAGGGTTGGAGCTAAGAGGAGAGGTAGAGGATGAAACAAAAGGGAAAAAACAACAACCAAACCCCTAAATGATGTTTCCCACTGCAAAGAGATGCAGGAAGCCTTAAGGGACAAAGCAGCTCCACTAGCTCCAAGATCCCCTTAGGATTAATTAGGTAGTAGGTACCAATCCTGAGATTATAATGAGGATTTGCTGGTGCTAGAGCATGACTCCTCCATCCCTGCTGGAATAAGGACTTGCTGGAATGGAAAAGGCTGCTTTGGTTCAACAAACCCATCCGTGGCAGAAGACAGAGCTGACATCTCTGGGAGCAGAGCAGTGCCCACAAGGGAAGCTCAGAGCTCTCCTGCTTGGAGAAGGATACTTCCACTGGCCCATTCCTTCCCTCTCCCTGGGAGAAATCTCTCCTGAAGCCAAGAGATCTAAACTCTTCATCCCTGCAACCAAACACATCAGATCTCTGCTGCTCTCTTGCTGATTAGGACAAGGACTTCACTCCAAGTTTGCCTGATTGACAGCAGCAAAAACCACAAGCTCCTTCCCCTTCCCTTGAAGATCTAAATCCCAGGCCAAGGATCTCTATCCAGTGATGATTCTTACACCACATCTCTAGTCCATCAGGGCAGCCCTCAAAGATGTGCCTGAAGTGAAGCAGTAAATTCAGGAGAGGTTGATTTATCTCAAGCACTTTGCATCTTCAAGAGTCAAGTATTAAACACCCTTACCCAACCCAGGTGGACTCAGTTGTAAGCTGGAGTTCTTAGGAGCAAAAATGACATCAGGAGCTTCCTTGAGTCCTTTGGATGGTGAGGAACCATCAACCCAGCTTCATGCTGATTGTCTTGTCTTTTCAGTGATGATATTCCAGTAGGATAACTAACTCCACTTCAAAGCAAAAAGAAGATGAAAATGTCTTTCTTGTGGTTTTTTTTTTCCCCTCCTGGGCTTTCTTTTCTCCTTGTTATTTAATTTCATGATTAAAAAAGAAAATACACTCATTAAATTAGGCTTGATTCTGATTTAAATGCACATCTGAAAGGGAGAGCCAGAGGAATGCTTTGGGTTTTCAAAGCTCTTCTCTCCCAATTGATCTTGCCCACACTGGCAGGATGAGCTGGAATAGCTATGGAATTGCAGCCTATGGAATGGGAGCACATCCTCCTCCTTTATCTCCTCTGGATGGACACAGCAGCCTCTCAACTGCTTGGGAGGCAACAAACCATCACCTTGGGCTAAGCCTCAGAGCTCCTTGCTGAGGGAAGGATCAAGGAGCTGGGCTTGCTCAGCCTAGAGAAGAGGAGGCTGAGAGGAAAATCTCCTTTGGAGAAGAATCAGGCTCATCCCACCTGGAAACACAAAGATAGGCTAAGATTTGTCTGTCAAAAGGATATATATTTATATATCTCCAAATATAGCTCACACACTGCACACTGCAGCATCTGGAGGGATGCTTAGAGAGAGGATTTTATCCCCAATGGCTAAGGATCTGCTTTGCTGCTTCCCAGAGCTTGTTTTTCCTTGCAGGGAACTGGGGCTGGGAGCACTCAGATTGCTCTGATTGCTAGCAGTTCTGTGTCACAACCCAAACTTGTGTGATACTGATGCTGGTGGCAAATCAGCTGTCTGAGGGAAGAGCTCCTGGGGAGCACAGCATGGCTCACGAGAGGGAAGCTACCACCATCCAAATCTAAATGATGCAGAAAATGGTCACAATTATGGGTGGAAATTGCTCCCTGGCTCCTTGGGCCAGTCCCTCCATTCCTCCTGCTCCAGCTCTATGGACTGGGAAGAGGCAAGCCCTGGGATGTCTAATGCATGTAGGTGACTAGTGAGTGGGAATCTAATCCTAGACTGTTGGAGGTGGAGGACACCTGTGAGGAGCATCCAGCCCCACTCCCATCTCTGCACAAGAGCATTCCCAAACTCACACCATGTGTCCAAGAGCATTGTCCAGCTGCTGCTGCCCAAGTCTCAGCTTCAGGCCACAAACCATCCTGTCAGGAGAAGACTGAGAGAGCTTTTGGTCAGACATGTGCCCAGCAGCACCTCACTCCACTGCTGCCTCTCCTCTTCCATTACAGCCCAAAGATGTCTTGCTTCCTCTTCCCCAACCCTTCCTGTTGGTTCTGATAATTAAGAGTGAATGCTTACTCAAAATTAAGCCACCTACACAAATCTGTCCCCCCCCAAAAAAATAAGTGCTGGCAGCCAAATGATAACATCTCCCTGTCACTCCATGGGTGTCTGCATCCTCACTAGATTGATGTTCTCATGCTACATTATTACCTATTACCAGAGTTGTTAAAACCTTCCTTTTCATGCTAATGAAAATGATGAAAGACAGGGGGTTTGACATAAATACTGTAATAAGAACCATATTAATGTGACAGATGATTGCTCCTCTGTGACAGGCTATGAAATCCTCTGCTAGACTTACAGAAGGTTCATTTACATCTCTGCTCATCTCTCTCCTCCCTCCAGGGAAGCAAGGGCTGGAGGGGGGATGAGAACCAGAAGGGAGCACAGAGAATCATCCTCCAGAGAAATTCAGCCCAAGGCATGGGATGTCCTTAAGCACAACATGTCAGGGATGGAGCACAAGGTCAACCTCCTAATCCAACTCTCCAGGCCAGCAGAAGGAGATCTGAGCTCCTCACACACATCCTCCAGTTCTGGATGGGTGTTTTTTTCCTCCTGATGTGGCTGTTTCCATCTTGCAGTAGTGTTATCACCCCACTTCTTGTCTCTCCTTGTAGCTTCCCTTTGTGCTGATCATACTCCAGCCTTCCAGCACTTGTGAGCCAAGCCCTGGCTCTCAGGAGATGGCAATGACTCCAGCTCACACTGCTAGTCCAGCATGGGACAACAATTCTCCCTACCTTCCCCAAAATCCAACCCAAACCCAACAAGCCACCTACAAACATCCAGCATCCCACAAAAACCCAATCCAGCACTCCATCCAGATGGATTTCTCTTGGCTTTCCACTAGTCCCACACCTCCCTTAGTCCCAGCAGTGGTTCTTGGCTTTGGGAAGCTGCTCCCCTTGCCAGGAGAAGAGCAGACAGCAATTCCTTAGGGGAAGCATCATTAAACCTCCCATTTCTGAGCACAGGAGGACACAGCTTGGCTTTCCCATCTGGGACAGTGCACACATCTTACCTGTCAGAGGAGTTCTCTGCAGCTTGCTCTCCTCTCACCTCTTGCTTCATTTGGATGAGCTTTCTGCCAGCTTACACACTTTTCTGCACTTGGGATGTCCAGGTGCTTGTTTTTGACCTTCCTTGAGCAGCTCCCTGCCAGGAGGTTGGAGTTGGTCTTTTCTCCCAGGTACTAGAAGACAAGAGGAAATGGTCTCAAGTAGTGCCAGAGATTTAGACTGGATATTAGGAACAATTTCTTCCCTACAGGAGTGGTTAGACATTAGCCCAGGCCACCAAACCTGGGCACATGTGGCACTTGGTGACATGCTGGTGTTGGGTTGATGGTTGGGCTTGATGAGCTTGGAAGTCTTTTCCAACCATGAGGATTCCATGAACAGAACATCCTACCAGCTTGGTCTCCAGCAGTGCTCAAGCCACCAGGACCCACGTGTGGGATGCTGCAAGCTTGGATGAAGCTGGCAAGTTGCAGACCTTGCCCTGACTCTAGGCTTAGTTTGGGCC
This sequence comes from Bucco capensis, assembly GCA_013396975.1. Lineage (NCBI taxonomy): Eukaryota > Metazoa > Chordata > Aves > Piciformes > Bucconidae > Bucco > Bucco capensis. Next base: position 23,831 of record VWZO01006660.1, read on the forward strand.
TGGTGACCTGAGGCCTGACAGTGATGGATTTGTCAGTGCACTACACTGACAGCCAAATTAGCCAGAGAGCTAAGAAAGGGAGAAAAGGGCAAAGGGAAAATATTTGAGTTTGAAATTGGTCTGAAAATTCCTAATAAAAAATCAATTACAAAGCCCAGAGAAAATGTGCTCTGGTGTCCAAGGCTATGTACACTGGCCTGCAGCAAGGAGCTCAGCCATTTATCTTCAAGGCAAGTAGAGGAGTCTTGTCTTACCCCTTCCTTCCCTGGAAAAGCCTAGCCAAATTGCCTTGCTAATTTGATGCCAGCACTTCAATTTTCAGCCCTCTAGGTGTGTGATAGCAATTCTCAAACAGCTCCCCCCCCCTCACACACAAGAGTTGTGTGCAGCTAAGCAAACAGCTCAGGAAGAGCCCCAAGGAGCAGAGGGCAGGGATGCTGCCTCTGGCAAGCTGAGGCACAGCTGCAGCTCCTCTCTCTCTGAAGCCACTGAGCAAAGCAGCTCCTCAGCTTTCAGCTAGCTGCTGGCTCTTCCACACTCCTCCTGGACACGCTGAGCAGAGGGATGCCTGCTAGCAGCCTTTAGGGAAGCAGCAATCACTAAAGAGCTTCTCCTAGGGGCAAAGGAAGCCAGGCAACAGGACCTCTTGCTGACCTCATCTCTGATGGACACCAGCCCGGCTGGAGAGAAAAAGGAGGAGAGGAGATGGAGAGAGAGAGAGAAAAAGGAGGAGAGGAGATGGAGAGAGAGAGAGAGAGAGAGAAAAAGGAGGAGAGGAGATGGAGAGAGAGAGAGAGAGAAAAAGGAGGAGAGGAGATGGAGAGAGAGAGAGAGAGAGANGAGAGAGAGAAAAAGAAAGGAGGAGAGAGAGAAAAAGAAAGGAGGAGAGAGAGAGAGAGAAAGGAGGAGAGAGAGAAAAAGAAAGGAGGAGAGAGAGAAAAAGAAAGGAGGAGAGAGAGAAAAAGAAAGGAGGAGAGAGAGAAAAAGAAAGAGGGAGGAGGGTGCCAAGGGAAAAGGCTAGAGAGATGAAGGAAGACAAAGAAGAAGGGTAATGGGAAGGAGAGAGAAGGGTTAGGACTAAAGAAGTGGGAGAAGGCTGGAGAGGAAGGAAGAGCTCTGCTGATGTGGTCCATGTGGTCCCTGTGTAAGCTAAGCTAAGTCAGGTTGTTATCTGTCACCTACAGCATTGCCAGCCCTCAGTAATGCTGCAGAGACAATCAGACCCAGGCTCATCTTGCCCTGTGCCTGAAAGCAGCAGGCTGAGGCTCAACATGCCTGCTGGACCATGGAGAACTAACAGCATCTCCAGCAGCAGGAGAAGCAGCTTCCAAGGGCCTTCTGAATGCTTCCCTTCCTGGCCTGGGGAGAGAAAGCTAGGGGGATGGGGATGGCTCCATGTCTCCTTGCTCCAGGCAATGTCTAGGAAAAGCTACTCAGACTCACTAAGGTTGGAAGAGACCTCTGAGATGAGCAAGTCCAAGCATAACCATCAAGCAGCCAAGAGCTTCTCTTTCAGAGCAGATTTTTCTGTGCACAGCCCTGCTGTCAAACAAAGCCTTTTTTCTGATGTGAAAACTGCTTTACATAAATAAAAGTAAAATGCCTGTGTTTCCACCCAGGTGGTGTCAGAACAAGACATAAACATTCAGCTCAGAGAGTGACAGTAAATGTGTACACCCTGAAGATGAGCTGCACATCAGCCACGAGCTGAGCCTTCTCCCCTTTCCTAGTGAGGAGCTGCAGGGAACAAGGCAGAGATCTGAACAGATGTGATCCTGATGGGGCTCTGCTCTTCCCTCCATTCCTTCTTATGCCATCCTAACTACAAAGAGCCTACCTGAAACTCCTCCAGCAAGCTCCTGCTTGGCATGGGCAAGCTGCAGCTCCTGGCATCCTGCATCTGCTTTGGGTTCTTCTGCAAACAGCAAGCTCTTTGTCCCACATCCACACAAGCCCCAAGAGATGCTAAGCTGTGGAGAGCTGGATGGGCTCAAGGAGCAATGCCCAATTTCAGTCATCCTCTGCAAAAAATGAGGGAAAGGGTAATTCCACTGAGTGAAAATAATCAACTAGCTCCCTTCTTAGGGAAATAAGTGCAGCAGTGTCCTCTCAGGACACTAACAGAGCCAGCAGGGCAGGGATTGTGCCTCTGCTCTGCTCTGGGGACAGCTCAGCTGGCACCTTGACAGGTCTTTTCCAACCTAGTCCCTTCCAACCTAGTCTATCCTTCAACCCACACAGCATGGAAACTAAGCTTCCCATCACCAAGTGAGTGTGGAAACCTCTCTCTTGTGCTGATGGAGAGAAACAGCACTGAGCATCACAAAACCTCAACATCCCACCACCTCTGCTCAATTATTTGCTCTATCAAACAAGATGATGTCCCACAAGAGAAAAAATAATCTGTGGAAGCTATACTTGAGCTTGTAAACTCTTATTATTGTAGGGTCAGGAGGAATTCTCCTTCTTAAGATATCATTAAACTTAATGGGCAATGTTTAATTACATTAAGACAGAGGAGAAGACTCCCTGAGGCTCCAAGAGCTCCAGGGTTGGAGGAAGGCTTAGCAGCCTGGAGGGCATCCAGGGCCAAAGCCTTTGGACTAATTTTAGCATCGTGCAGAATGTTGGTAATTAGAGCTAGGAAGTGTGAAATCTCCTCATGGCATCTTCCCTCAGGTAGGGAAGCTCATCAAGGAGGAATTGGAGAGCTTCCGTTGCCACAGCTCCAGGACAAGACACTCACCTCAGCGAAGAATCCTTTCAACAACTCAGGAAGCAAGGAGAATTGCAAGGAATAAAGCATCCTATGGAAGTTTCTTCCCAGGAAGAAGAAGGACATGAGTTTGTTAACACATGCTGTGTGTTTTCTAGCATAGTTTTCCATCCTGGAGTAACAACTTGGGGAGAAAAGAGAACTGCTCCCTTGCCAGCCTGGAGTTGTCACTGTCCCAGCTGCTGGGACCTCTGCTTTGCCTATGGCCCAGAAGCTCCTCAAGCTATTGCTGTGTGGCTTCTGAGAGCTTCCAAGCTGCCTAAGGTCCTCCAATGACAAGGCATACCACAGGAATTCTCCTCATGCTGGCAGAGCAGCTGCTAACCCACTTAGGACATTAGTCAATGTCTCAGCTTGTTGGGGAGGTGGTTTGTTTGGTTTTTTCTTGAAGATGAGAGAAAAAAAACTACCTTCCACATTTCCTGCCTGATATCCAATCAAGCTCAGTCCTTCTGGCATGGAAATCCAGCTAAATTATTAATGGCATGAGGCCTGTCAAGAGGATCTTTGCACGAGAGAAGCATCATTAAGAGACCTCTAAGAGCATCAAGTGCAACCATCTCCCTATCCCTACTAAAGCATGCCCTAGGTAGTGGAGATGTTATCCTGGATTGTCCTAAACCATCCTTCCACTTTTCCTGCAGGGCCCTCTGCTGACCTGCAGCTCACAAACATGCTTTTTCTCATCATGATGAGAGAAATGTCCTGAGCATTGCATCTTAAGCCTGCTCTCCTCATTTTGGACAAATCCTGCACTCATTTTTAGTCTGTCTTTTTAATCCTAATGCCAGTGTAGAGAGATGCCAACCTGGGAACCCCAATCCAGCAGAAGCTCCAACAGCACTGTGACTCCCTGTCCCAACACATGGCTCAGAGCATCCTGTGCTGCACCACTCAGAGAAACAACATCTGGAGACAGAAGCAAAAAGCCAACATCCTAGCTGCCAGCACAGAGCTAAGCAGTTGTGCTTCTCCTCTGCTTCTACCTTCCCTAACTCAGGAATCTTTGCTGCTGGCACAGCCTGAGCATGGATGTAAATCATTGCAACACATGCACGTGTCCTTGCTCCCAGCTGAACTGGGGATTTCCATGCCTGTCAGGAATGTACTCAGCAGGGAGACATCTCCATGCTCTCCTCAAGTGAGCCAAGAGGTGTGAACACCTCCTCCATATGCATGGCTGAGCACAAAGCACAGCTCCTCTTGTCACCTCTTGCTCAAGTCAAGTCCTACACAAGCCACCTGAATGAAGCTAACAGCTTGCTTGGGAAGGATAATGAAGTTGATGAATAATGATACATCTTCTCTGATAGCTATTTCACTCCCTGAGCAGCTCTGACAGCACAGGGAGGTTATTATGCATTATTTTTAGTGCTGGGAATCAATAGCACAATTGTCCTTTTCAGTTCAATTTGATTTAGAGGAACCTGAGTGTGCAGAGAGAGAGAGAGTAATGAGGAGCACTGTCTCCCATCAAATGGAAACAGAAATCATGTTCTTAGCAGGGTGTGTTTTATGAGCAGCCAATTGTTCTGGGAGCAGCTCCTTATTTCAATATTTGGGATGTTTAAATAAAGGCTGTGCTGGAGACAGATGGGAGCCTTTCAGGAGAGAGATTGCTCCAGAAGAGAAATGACAAATCCCTTGGTGAGGAGAGCTGCTGTCAAGATGAGCCTGAAAGGCTTTGCTGCACAGTGGATCAACACTCAGCTCAACAAGGAGCAAGAGCTCACACAAGCATCAAGGTTGGAAAACACCTCTAAGCTCATCAAGCCCAACCATCCCTATCACCCCCATTCCACTAATCCATGGCTCTAAGGAGAGCATCTCCATGTTTCTGAGACCTCTGCAGGGATGGTGACTCCAGCACATCCCTGGGCCAAGACTGAACAACCCTAAACCTCACTGAAGTGATCAAGATGAGAGGAGCTCAAGCTCTTTTGTCCTAACAAGGCTTTGAGCCTGGGGTCCCAGCACCAGAGCCTGTCTCCCACTCTATATCCCAGTGCCTTTTACACTTGGGGGAAAGACTTGCTGAAGCTTTCATTTCATTTTACTGCAGAATGGATTTTTTTCCCCCTCATACAAGCTTTTAAATGTCAAACAGGTTGTTTTTTTTTGCAAGGCAGGCAAACTACTTTCTCCTCCTCAAGGGAAGCAGCAGGACAGATTTGCCTCACAAGCTCTGTCAGGGAGGCTCAGTCCTCAGCTGTTGAGGCCAGCAGCTCAAAACCTCCCAGTTTCCATTGTCCACCAAGACAAATGCAACTTACCTCCTCTTCTCCACAAGACAGATGCAGCCAGATTTTCCTGCACATCTGGGGGATGCTTTACCTGCTCAGAACCTGCCCCTGTGCTCCTCACACAGCTGCTCTGCATGACAAAGGAATAAGTGAGGGATCTCCTGGGGAGGATTACACCCCAGGGCTCCTCTTGCATTAAACACAGTTATTAGCTCAAGGAGATAACAATAACCCAAGGCTCCTGGCAGAGCTTGTAACTGATGTCCCAGCTCCCTCCTCTGACCTGAGGACAGGCAGCAGAGGGACATCTGATGCAGTTCTCCTGGCAGGAGCTATCTAGGGGTGTAAAAGCCTTGTGGGACATGCCAGCAGGGTCTCTCCCAAGAATATCCACTGACCTGGTTTCTCCTGGCAAGCCATGGATCCATTTGTGCAGCAGGAGGTGGCTCTAGTCCATGAGCTCTATCACAGAGAGCACGTGGACATCTCCAGACATTTCACAAGGGCTGGAAAAGGAGGAAAAGCTGTGGCTAGGCAAGGAGCTGCAGCACTAGGCAGGCAGGGAAGCTGCTCAAGGGGAGCTGCAGCAGCACTCAGTGCAGCATGCAAACCTGGGGCCAGCAGATGCCATTCTCCTAGTGACCTGCACCAATTTCTGCAGCTCCTTCTGCCTGCTCTGGGCCAGAGGCACCTTCAGAGAGCAGGAGGAACTGGGGCTCCAGGCAATGCCTGTGCCCCCCACTCCTCATCTGGGGTTGTGCAGCATTACAGGTGGGATGTGACCTCTTAGGAGCTTGGACAAACACAAGGAGCTAGGGCTTGAGTTCTGAAGCTCTGTACAAGATGATTCACTGCTCCAAGGTCTTGCCTTCACTGGGTCTAGGAGAGGGCTCCTAAAGCACACACAGAGACAGAGAGGAGATGATGGCACCACAGA
>VWZO01006660.1:30412-41360 GCA_013396975.1 Bucco capensis
CACACAGACAGAGATCCAAGTCACCCCACATGGGTTATTCTGCTGCTGTTCTCTTGGCTAAGTCTCTTCAAGCTTATTTCCCTTGTCCCACTAGAGGGTTTGTGGGGCAGAGATGCCTTTTCTCTTAGCAGGTGAGGCCAAGAGCCTGAGGGATGAGGCTGGCATCAGAAAGCACTGGCTTGCAATCAAGGTTGCAGCAGTAAGTGTACTGAGCTGACTGAGGAAAATCCCAGATGGATGCTTCTCTCCCAAGCCATGCTCTGCTGGCCTTGCTGAGCAGTTGGAAGCAAGCATCCCAGGAGCATGTTAGAGATGCTTCTGCCTCCCTGAGCTGATCCCACCTGTCCCGGGGAGGTGCAAAGGGACACTGCTGGAGTGTTGGATGCTGCCAGGACCTGGACCTTGCAGATCCTGAAAGACTCCAGCAGACAGCTTGTTCAGTCCAAGCTGGGCCAGGCTGATCAATGCTTTACAGGGAGTTGTGAGTTGGGCTTAGCTGAGCAATAGATGTGAGAGGAAGGGCTGGGAGCAGTGGTGTGGGATAGAGCCCACTGGGATCTGGCAGCAATCTCTGCCATCAGACTCTGGGCTGACAAACAGCCTGGTTATCAGGCTCCACACCCTGGAAGCATCCTAAGTGTCCTGCTGCTGGCTCCCCACTGGAGAAGCCTGCCCAGAGCTCTCCTCATTTCACACTCACCCCAGAGCTGTGTCCTTGTTACAGCTCCCTGCTATAAAAATGACTTGTAATGGAAAAGACCTGACAGGAACTTTATGCTTCCTTGACACAATTTTTATTGGGCTGAATACTTGGAGGATTCCTGATGTAACTCTGAGCTGAGGGATGGCTCTGGGAGGAAGCTTTTATTGCTCTCCTTCTATCTCTGAAATGAAATGCCCTCCCAGAGCTGGGATGCTGCTAGCAGAGGATGCTCTGATCCCTTGGGCCTTAGCACCACAGCTGCTGCTGCTTCTCTCTCTCCAAAATCTCATGCCCCTTGAGCAGCAGAACACCTAAGTGTCTCCCAGGCTTGGAGTCATCCTCAGCTGATGCCTGCAGAGTAGAGAAGGAGCAGAGCCTAAAGATTCCTGCCCATTCCCCATCCTGAGGGAAGAGCCATGAGTGTCTGTCCAGGCTCTGAAGGATGCTGTGTGGTACCCAGAACTCCTCTATTAACTCTGCCTCACACTTCTAACCATGCTAGTCACCAGCAGCAAATCCTAGCAGGCCCAAATTATTCAGGACCACCTCAGGAAGCTAGATAAGCACATTAGGAATCCAAGCCTGACCTTCAGAAGTTCTGAGGAGCTCCTGCTGACTTGTGAGAAGTAGGACACATTTAGTGGAAAATATGAATGCTGAAGCCTAACACTGAGCTGCAGCCTAAAGATGTTAGGTCTGGATTTATGGAAGTATTTAAGGGCTTAAAGATGCAGATCCAGGCAGCAGCAGAAGGTTGAAAAATGCCTAAGCACCTAATATTATTAAAATCCTCTGGAAACCTGACTGGTTAGAGAGCTGCATCTTAATGCTACATTGACCCAAGTTCACATTCCCTTTACAAATACTCCCAAATTCTGGCCTTAAGGAGCTGGTGGCTCAGCCCTAGAGAAGGATTTAGATGCCTAGAGGACATGGAGATACTCTCCTGTCTTGGAGAGCTGGCAAGAGAAGGAGAACACAGCATCCCTTGACTCTAAACAGTTCAGTTAGCAAGAGGACAGGCATTGCTCCTAAAAATTCCCAACACAACTTCCCCACAATCACTTCCATGGAGCATTATTCCCCTCTGAGCTCCTCAGCAATGCCTCCAGCCTGTTTGTGCCATAACCTGCTTTTCATCTCAAATGTTTAGTTCTCTCCCACAAACAGGAGGAGAAGGAGAACTTCCATGGAGAACTCCAGAGGCAACAGAGAGCCCAAAGCACCTAGCACAAACACAGCCACATCCAGCCCTGCTGACCCAGGCCCTGTCTCCCTACCAATCCATCTGCTGGGTCCCTGAAGAAGAAATCCACCAGGAGACACTGCAATCAAGTTAAAAACAGAGAGTTCAGGTTGCTGTTCCCAAAAACATGAAGCAAATCCTTCTGCCTGGCAGCTGTGGGCAAGGATGCTGCAAGGATGCTAAGTCCTTAGCTGTGCAGAGAGACCTCCTTGTTTCACCCACAAATAGCACCAAGCTGCTTTGGAGAGAACTCTGAGGCAAAGCCTTGGGTTTCAGGGAGGATTTAGCTCCTCTTTGCCCACCCCAAGCAGAACCATTAGGAAATGTCACTGAATAGACTTGAGCAGCAAGAGAAACCAAGGCTAGCCAAAAAAACCCTCAGCAGCAATATAAAAAAAAGCCAGAGAACAGCAATTCAAGGTAATTTATGTTTTCATTTATTATCCTAGTACCTTTCTCTACTCAGAGGGAGATTGGAAATAAATGACATGCTCCAGTGAAATAGTGAATGGCTCAGGTTGGTGTGTGGTGAATATCAAATCACCTCTTGCTTTAAAGCACTCTGGGAGCAGCAAACAGCTTCCCAGGAAATGCTGTGTTCTCCTTTTCACCTGAAGCTGCTGCTGCAATAGCAACAGGATGTACATGCTGGAGAGGAGAGGACACAGCTCCAGGATGATTGACTTCCAATCCTTGTCCCAACTCCTCACCCTGCTAGGAGCTGCACTCAGGCTGCTGGCTGAGAGGCAACTGAACCCTGTTAGAGAGCTCCAGCTACAAAGCATCAAGCTGCACAACTCATGTCTTCATTCACAGATGGATCAAAACAAACCTGCTTAAAACAGGAAAGTAACTATGGAGATGGAGATGAAGCTTTCTAAGGCAGGAGCCCATCCCTGGCCTCAGCAGGAGTGATGCTGAGGGATGCAGAGAGAGATTTCTCCTAAGAGTGGCTGTCAGCAGGTAAATTCTCCTCAGTGGGAGCTTACCCAAGGCCCATGATGCTCACTGGTCACACACTGACAGCAAACTTCTCCAACCCCAGCTCCACAGCATCCTCAAGCACTGAGCTGCACACAACAACACAAAGGAAGCCTGCCTTCCATTTGCTTCAACCCAATGTCCTCTCACTTGGCAAGAAGCCACAAACTAAACACTCCCATTCATCCTCTTCACTTCAAAGTCTCCTTTAATCCCTTTTCCTGTCATGTCTCTCCCCAAAACTAGGGAGCCTTCCAGGGATGCTTTCCCCACTTGGTCACAGCCAGCTTGACACACTCAGAGACATCATCTGCCTGCATGGGCAACCTCCTGCTGCCTGCTTGACCTGAGCTGCTTAGGAGAGTGTTTCTGCTTCACAAGAATCACCCTTGCCCTTTCACACCTCAAAAATGCCCTGAAATTGCTCAGTTCAAAGCCTCCTGTTGACCTCAGGGAGAGATGAGCTGCCAGAGAGCTTGGCAGAGATCAGGGGGTTAAGGCAATGCCAATGTGTGTGTAGCAGAGTCCCTGAGGGCATGATGCTCTCAGAAGGTCTGCTGCATGTCACCATGCCATGAACCCCTGGGCTGGCAGATGGAAGGGAGCAGCACAGCCTCCCAAATCCAGTCTGTGATGCTCCTAGGAGAGATGAGTCCACACTGAGCTAACCAAGCAGCTACATCATGACCCCCAAAAGGCACCTGCTGGGGGATCTGTGCCTTTCTGTCACACATTTACATGTCAGAAAACAAGATGAGCAACCCCTGAAGCATCAACCAGTAGCAAACTAGGACTACAAACTCTGTGGCTTATGTCCAATAAACCTGTCACCCATGCTGACAGGAGTGGGTGTCCAAGAGACACTCTGCTCCTTAAATCCTCACTCCCTTGCCCCTTCCCTCTGCCCCATCCTGGCCCCTTCCCTGCTCTCAAGATGACACAGATGCTACTCACACATCACTCACCATGACAGGTGGCAGAAGAATTTCCATCTCCATCCTCAGGAGCTCTAGCTTCCTCTGGTTCAGGTCCTGGCTGTCAGGAGCTCTGAGTTGCTCTGGTTCAGGTCCTGGCTGTCAGGAGCTCTAAGTTCCTCTGGTTCAGGTCCTGGCTGTCAGGAGCTCTGAGTTGCTCTGGTTCAGGTCCTGGCTGTCAGGAGCTGTAGGTTCCTCTGGTTCAGGTCCTGGCTGTCAGGAGCTCTAAGTTGCTCTGGTTCAGGTCCTGGCTGTCAGGAGCTCTAAGTTCCTCTGGTTCAGGTCCTGGCTGTCAGGAGCTGTAGGTTCCTCTGGTTCAGGTCCTGGCTGTCAGGAGCTCTAAGTTCCTCTGGTTCAGGTCCTGGCTGTCAGGTTCCTCTGGTTCATTCCTAGTGCCCTTTGAAACTTCTTGCTCCAATATGAAGGAGAAGCACTTGAGACTGTAAACATCTATCTTGTAGGATAAAGCAACAGAAGACTACTCAAATACATTCTGGTTTAGGGTGGTTAGATAATATCCATTAATAAAGCCTTTATTCCATGGCTAACTTACATTATGTGGACTGGAATTGCTCCTCCTATTCCCTCAGCTAAACCCAACCCTGGCTCTGCTTGCACTCCCATTCTGGGGATGCTTCTGGACACTGAATTTCCTGGCAGGGATGCTATGGAAGCAGCAAGTTTGGATTTAAGCTTGGAGGACATAGCCAGGCAACTCAACTAAACTGCATCAACAGAGCAGAGACTTACAGCCTGGCCTCAGGAAAATGCTGAGCAACATGCTTAACTTGTCAGCATCCTCTCCAGTGCAAGCTCTGCTTTAATCCTTCCCTCCATCTGAGCACAGAAACAATACAATAAGGAATGAGGCTATTCCAAATGAGCCAGCACGGCTTGAATTGGGATTGTCATTTACATCCAATCAACTGCTCAGGAAAAAAAACAACAACTTGCTGATCAAGAAAAGACTCTTAAAAAATAGCCATTAAAAATACTGATGAAGTCTACACACACAAAAAACATCTCTGGATGTTCAATTAAATTTAGTTAGCAAGAGGGCTGGGGAAGGACTTGTTAGGCTGTCAGGCAGAGACAGGAATAGGGGAATGGATCCAAGCTAAAAAGCCAGTTTGCTGTGTGAATCCTAATTAACAGCACTGTTAGCTTGGGAATATGACAATAAAAAGCTTGATCTGAACTACATCTCTCCTGGCCATCAAAAAAAAAAACTTCATTAAGCCTCAGTTGCAGCTCCTGCTCAGAACTGAAGGGAGACAAAAATCCATCATCAGCCCTGAAGGGAAAATGAAGCCTATAAAAAAAAACCACAGCCAGTAATGGGCAAAGGGAAGCAAGATAAATATTCAAACCCATTTCATGGCCACTTCTGAATAACTATCTGAGCACAGGAAAGCACCCAGAAAATGCTAAAAGAGCCATTCAAGAGATAACGGTGACCCTGAAATCTGGCTGAAAGGATATGCTGACTCAGCAGCTCTGCTAGGAGAGGATTGCTTCCCAGACTCCAAGGCACAGTTTATAGTCCTGATCCAAGGGAAGAGGAGAGGCTTTGCAAAAACCTAATTCTCATTGGGGCCCTAAAAACCTTCCCCTCAAAGCCCTGGCTTCTGGAGAAGCTGGATAAAAGATTCAATAGTAATTAAGAGCTCAGTTAGACAGAATTCTCACCAGGAGGTGAGATCTTGCCCAATGGTTTCAGAGACCTCTTTCAAAGAGCATTTTTTGAAGGAACTGGAATATTTCCTATTTTAATAGGATGATCTCAAGCTTTTGCTGAAGGTAAGGACTATTTTCCCTTGACCTCCTGAAGTCCAAATAACGGAGTTGTTCTTGATGGAAAAGGAGTGCTGGGCTGGGCAGGGATCCAGGCTGATCTCTTCAAGTAGCTAAACAAATAGTTCCTAGAGAGAAGTTTCCTTCAGCTCCATCTCCATGTGGAAAATGATGTAAGGGAAAGAAGAAGCTGGGCAGCTTGCTGCCTGCAGGGATGCAGCAGGGGCTGCCACATCCCAGGCTCCTCCTCCTCACTCCCTGCTCCTATCTCCCTATTTGGCACCATTTCTCCTGCCATCATTCCCAGGCTCATTTGTATGAGTAGATGGGAAGAGCTTTCCCTTCTCTGGAGCAGGAGAGTGCTGGCTAATAGCTGCATTATCCAGGGATGCTCCCAGCTCATTTCCAGAGGGATGCTGCTGCTGTGCCACACAAAATGGCTCTAACTCTAATTAAGCAAATTTCAGTAATGAAAAGGACAACTCTCCTGGGCCTGAGTATAAATTCCATGCTCTGCTTGACCTCTCTCAAACTCCACAGGTATTATTCTTACCTCACACAAAGCATTTGACTACAATGCCCAACAAAACTTGCCAAGTCCTTGCAAATCATCCCAGAGCCACCAGACCCAAAAATAGGCTTCTGCTGGCATCTGAGCATCCAGTGCCACAACAACATGCTGCAAGAGATAAGCTATCCTGTTCCAAGCCCCTTTTTAGGTGGGGGGGAGGTCACAGGCATCAGGGAGAGGAGGTGATGGCACCACAGAGAGAGAGAGGAAGAGGAGGTGATGGCACCATGGGCTCTGGGGGATTTGAGCCCCTGAATCTTTCTAAGTTTCATACCCCAAAAGCCATCTCTCCCTTCAAGTCCTTTGCACTGTCCCTTGGAACATCTAAAGAAGGAAAAGCATAAAAATCTCAAGCCTCAGCACTGTAATGAACAGGAAATGCTTTGGGATATTTATAGCTGGCGATTCCCTATATTAATTTGCTTTTTATTACAGCAATCTCTTTTTTGTTGGTGTTAGGAAGAAGAGGCAATCTTGGCATGAATGCTCTTAGGTGCTGGGGAGAGCATCCTGAGCTCTGCTGCAAGGAGCAATCCACAGCCCTTCCCTGGAACACAGTGGCACAGCATCACTGCTCTAGCAGGGTCACCCAGGGCACACTGCTGCTCCTAGCAAGGGAAGCCTTCAAGAAGGATTACCCAGGCCTCCTGTGTCTTATCCAGCTGTTAGAAAAGCAGGACTGCCTTGCTTTGGGGATATTCCCACTTGGGATGCATCCCAGATGAAGTGAGCAACAAAGGGAGACTGAGCATGGGAACAAGGCTAAGCCACAAGTGGGAAGCTACAGCAGGAATGTTCCTACAGCAACACCTCAAGCAGCCAAGCCTTCCTCACACACCAGAGCATCAAGGGAGCTCCAAGCACACCTAGAAAATCCAGGAATGTCCAAGTTGCTCTGATGACTTCCCAGCAGCACAAGCAGCTCTGGCTCCCAGCACTGCTGCCTGAGGCAAGGAGATTTGCCTCTCTGAGCACACATTGTGGGAGAAATCAAGGCTGAAAGTTATCTTCAATAGAGGATGGAGCTCAGCTCTCAGCCTAATGCCAAACTATTCCTGTTTTCCATATCTCCAAGAACAGATGGGTAGCTCCTATGGCCCTCTGGAAAGGTGAAGTGAGGAGTGGACTTTGAAACCTCTCAGGTTCCTTTCATCTCATCTCCTCTGTTATTTCTGCAGTGAGTCCAAAATCCCCCCTGGCATGCAGAAAGGGGTCAAAAGGGCAAGAAGTGCTTCAAGACAACCCCCTCTTGAAAAATCAATTGAAAGCAAGTTGAAGCAATGCCTTGGACAGTGGTGCAGGAGTTCTTGGCCAACACTCCACTCCCACATTTGCAATTCAATGCAATGAGCATCAGCAGCTTGAGAAGTTAGATGAGTCAAGCCCACATCTCTGCCTCCCAATCCTGATGGAATCCACTTGGCCATCACCTCCAGGCTGGAAGGGACAGTCCTTGCTCATCCCAACAATCCAGGCCTACAAGAAGATCTGAAGGAGCAGCTCCTCCTCCAGAGAAGGATGCTCACCCTGTGCCACCTTCTTGTCTCGTGCCATTTCTGGCAGCCCTTCCACTATCTCAGCTAGTCTAGAGAAGCAGAATGGATCTTGTCCTTCTTGGGACTGCTTAAACACTACTTCAGCTTCCAAAGGGGAGTTCTTGGGTGCTAATGGACCACTTAGTAGAAAACAAATGTGCTGGAGACAAACCCTGGTGACAGCAGAGCTAGGGCCACTCACAGGACAAGCAGCAAACCCTCTGCAAGCAGTCAGACACAGCTAGATGGGTTTGTGTTTCACAGAGCCCAAAACACATCTGAGAGGCTTGAATAATTGGAGGGAAGAGCCAAACAACCCCAAAATGCCCTAAGTCAATGCATTCCAATGAGCCAGCACAGCCAAGCAATTCTAACCACATCACTAGTAGCCTCTAATGCAGTTAACTTTCCCCAGCCAGCTAGCATCATTAGCAGACATCACTGCCACAGAACCCTTAGCACAGCACAAGGGATCTGGGCTCTGATTTTGCATCAGAGCATCAGGCTCAGCACCAAACCTGCACCAGCAAGGACCTCCCCATGCAGGCAGGCAGCTTCTCCCAGGCTTGGCAAACCCCAAAGAAATAGAGCTGGGCTCTAGGATGGGATCACATTTTGCCACCACAGAAAGCTTTGCTGGGGAGTGCCCAAGCCCTCAAAGCTGGAACCTCCACTGAATACAAAGCACTTGGTAATTCCAGCTCTCTTCTCCCAAAGAGCTCTGCCAAACCACCTGCTGCTTAGCCACAGCACACAGCACAAATCCCTGAGGATGCAAAAGACCTCTAAGATCATCAAACCCATCACCATGCCACCAAAGCATGTCCCTAAGTGCCACACAGACACATGGTTGGAGCTCTCCAGGGCTGGTGACTCCACTGATGCTGCAGGAAGGCTTCTGATCTTGATCCTCTCCATCCAGTTCAATATCCTTCAGACCTGAACACCTAGAAGCACATTGCACTTGCTTTCTACCTCTGCTCTCCTCCAGCACAGCACCTGACAAGCCCTTTTGTGCTTCAGCTGAGCCTGTGGCAAGCTCCAAGCACAAAGCCAGCCCAGGCTGCAGGTGACACAGTGCCAGCAAGGTTTCCAACACACACACACAGGATGCCAGCACCTTCTCCTGGCTCAGCACACCCAAAAACCTGGGTGCAAATCCTCTCCCAGGCTGCTGGGAGAAGTGCAATCTCCTGCCCACAGCTCAGGCTTGGTAAAGAGAGCTTGGTTAGGCTTTTTGGCTCAGGGTGTGTGCTTCAGAGGGAGTGATGGCCACACACCTGCCCAGCACATCCAACTGCTCTCCCTCTCCTACACACACACAAGGAGCTTCCATCTCCCAGTGTTTAACTCCAAAAGGAGCAGGGTTGCTTGCTCTCTGTGCATTCCAGTCTACCTTCTTTAGCTAAATCAGAACTAGCTAAAGGAAGGAGCTCTGACTCCTCAAGGGGAGCAGGAGACTTGTTACCTCCAGGGAGAGATTTTGCTGCCCCATCTCCTCTCATCAGGGTGAGGAGCACAAGATCCTCAGCAACAAAGGAGCTCTTCTGCTGGGAGAAGACAGCTTGACAAATCTAATCAGCTTCTCAGCAGTGTGTGTGAGCCTCACAGCTCAGAGGAAACCCTTCTCAGGTCAGAGGCAAGGAGAAGCCCTGGGAGCCAGCAGGCAAGGGGAGGAGAAGGATGGAGCAGGCTCAGCTTTGTTTGGAGCTGAGACTGGCCCCAGCAAAGAGTTAAAGCTGCTTTCCAAGCCCCATCCAGACATCCTCTCCAGCAGAGAGGGAGAGTGTGCTGCATTCTAAACCAAGTTCCTCTGGCAGCCCAGAGCCCCTGCAGGCTCCCCTGTTAATAAGCAGGAGCCACTTTGCTCCACAGGCTGCTTCCCTGCAGGCTCTGCTCCTGCCTGGAGCCTCCAGTGCCTAACAAAAGGAGCTGGGCTCCTGCTGCCCTCCTCTCCACTCTGGAGACATCCATTGGGATGTCATTCTCCTCCCCACACCACCAGTGCTCAGGGAGGTTTTAGGAACATTCCCTTTCAGCTCACTTGGCTTTCTGAGTGGCAGAGAAACTCACTCACTGCTGAGGGAGCAGGGAGGCAAAGAGCTTGTCCTGCCCCAGGAGCCTCAGCTCCTTGGCTAAGTGCTTGGGAATGGGGCTGAGGAGCAGCTGCCAGCCTGGAGCATCCCTGGCACAAGTCACCTCAAGGCATTGTCAGGCACAAGAGCAAGCTCCTGGGCCCATGAGCTCAGGTTTGCAAGTCTCCACAAAGGAGAGCTCCAAAACCTTAAGAGACTCTTTTACAAGGTTCCCCCCCCCCTTCCCTTCCCCACTAAGCCTGCAGCTCTGTGGATGAGCAGAGGAGGGAAAGCTGCTGCACACCTCAGCCCAGCTGGAGAACTCCTGCCAGCCCTGAGCAAGCTCCTCTGGATGCTTGGGGCTTTCAGTTATTAATTCATGACTTAAGGTCTCAACTT
Organism: Bucco capensis; assembly: GCA_013396975.1. NCBI lineage: Eukaryota > Metazoa > Chordata > Aves > Piciformes > Bucconidae > Bucco > Bucco capensis. The sequence continues at coordinate 40,691 of VWZO01006660.1, forward strand.
AATGAATTGTGTTGTAGACAAAAGGCTGTTTTGTGATGGCTCTGACTTGACATCCCCAGCTATTTGTCTCGTGGCAATCAGCATAACCTGCTCTGTCCCTGCCAACAGTGACAAGAGATGATCAAAGGGACTTGCTTTCCTCTTTTCCCCCCTCAGCTGCATGTGGTAGCCATCCCTACAGTAAACAAGGGTACAAATAGGCATGATGGAGTTAGCTGGGCTTGGAAAGCTGTGCCTTTAACCCTAGGGCCTGCTGCTGCCCAGCTGCTTTAATTGCAGCCAGGGGAAAAACTCCCTTGGATTTTAATGGGAACTAGCAGGCCACTGATGCTCTGCCAGTCCCATCCCAAATGTGGGAGGCAATCACCAACTACCCAAGAGCTACAAATCACCTCAGATCTGCAAATCCAACAGGAGACAGCCTGAGCTCCACGAGCCAGGCTCTGCTGGCTCCTACACCAAACCCAAATCCCTCTTCTCTTGGCAGTGCAGCAGCTCACCTTGCCCTGAGCTCTGTGACACACAACCATGGTGCACTTGGACATGCTGAGGAGAGGACTCAGTGTCCACCTGCTGATCCCACACAGCCTGGACAAGGCTGGATGGGGAGGAAATGGGAGCTGATGGTTGAGGAGAACAATCAACCTCTCTCCACTTAGCCACTAAACCA
>VWZO01006661.1:0-11267 GCA_013396975.1 Bucco capensis
TAGCTCTCCTCTGGACACGATCCAGCATCTCTGTGAAGATGAGAAATGGCCTCTAGTTCTGCAGACTCAGAGTTGCAGCCACATACAGTTGTACAGTAATCCACAAGTACACATCAGGGCAGAGGTTTCCAGAAGCATGCAAGTGATTTAGGCACACAGTTCCCAAAGCTGACCAGAGGGTTTATTCAGACAGCTCTCACTGGAAATCTGGCTGGAGTTTTGTATGACTGTATCTCCCAATTAGGTCTGAAATTTTCAATCTATGTAACTGCATGCCTAAATTTGTTTAAAGAGTAGCAACTAAGAAAACTTGAATCTACGCTCAACAAAATCCATACACATGGGAGGATTTCAAATATTCCAAATAAATTACTATTGGCCTGGCTTTACCTTGAGACTACAAGCTTCCATTCATCAGCAGACTCTTTTCACTCTTTGTTTGGAATGTTTCTGTAAATCAGCTTAGAAGCTTTTGGCTTTAAATAAAAAGATACTAGTTTTTGTTGTTGTTGTTTGGATGGTTTTTTTAAACTCATTGGAACAGCAACTGCAAGATCTCTCCTTCCACCAGGCCTCCTCCTGAGAGTTAAAAACATAGTCAAACAAAAGAGAACAGAGAACAAAGAGGACAGAGAAATCCCCTACAAGCCTCTGAGGAAACCAGCTCATCTCTTTATCAGCCTTTGGCTTACATAGATCCTAAAGATGATTCAGAAACATGCTGAGGATGTCCCATGCAGGAGGTGATGGTTATGGTGTTACAAAGGTGTTTCTGTCAACTTCACAGCTGCCTGAAAACTGGCTTTTATTTCATCAGCTACTTAGTTCTAAAGAGGGATTTTTCTGTTATTGCTATATTGCATCTATCCAGCCCATCTGTTCATACTCTTCTGGCATTCCTTTTGTGCACTAATTAAAGTCTTTACTTAAAAAAAACCCAAACAAAACAAAAATTAACACTATGTATTCAAGATCCCCATGTGCTACTCAATTTAGTGTACAATTTAATGATTTAAGTCAAATCCCAGCCATGCAATGTAAGTAGGAGCATACAACTTGCCTTGTAAGATCTGACCATTGGTCCACGAAGTCTTGCATCATGAATTCAACACCTGATTTGTGAGAGTAGGGTAAAATCATGTGGAATATTATCCTTCTTAGCCAAGTCTTCAATGCTACCCTCCAAGAAAATATACCTTCCTTACCTCTGCAGAGATCAGATCAAAATAGTCTACTTAAAAAGGGCTTTTGAGCTCAAATTGTGGAAAGAAACAATGTATGAAAATTGGTGGGAAAAGGGTAAAAAATAGAAAGATGCCAAGAATTTTAGAGGGAATTTCATTGTTTTATCATTGTTTTTTTGCACCCCTTAAATTCAGAGACATTAGCAGGGTGCGGCTTTTTTCCATTAAAGGCTGTTTTGGGTAACAGTAATCCAAGATCTATTTCATTATGCTAACAGCTAAAGGCCATGCAATAATAATTTCTGTTTGGCAGCATCACAGTCAATTCATTGATGTTACAGTTGTTTTAATTTTCTTTTTCAGGGGTGAGAAAAGCTCCAGTAATTCTTTTGAGATGATTTCTCCATACTTTTCATCTTTTACCACAAAGGAGATTGCCAGGGAACTATCCAAGAAATGTAGATAAGCAACACCACCATCAGGGGGAAGGGAAGGGAGAGGAAAAGAAGGGAAAAAAAAGGCAGAAAATGTTTGCTTTTTTTGTCGAACTCAAACAAAAGCAAGTGCAGCTGTAAGCTTTCAGAGAGCAACAACTATGTAAATCTGTATCCATCCTTTGTATGGATGTAGAGGTATTGATATACCAGTTACCTGAGATGCAGATGACTGGTTATAAATGTAAAAGTTTGTGATAACATTAACTGAAAGCAATGTGTCTGGCAATAGTGAACTGAGCCATAAACACACACGCACAATGCATAAGTTAGTGATTATAACAATGGTAAGATGACCTTTTCCTTATATTCTCCAGGTCTTTTTTTCACCCTTAGCATTCAGCATGTAAGAAGGGCAGAGCTGAAGGTGAGATTTTCAAACTATTTTTAAACACAAACCGGAATTTGTAAGAAATTTGCTAGTGAACCTTGGAAAAAGCCTGTCAAAACCTTTTCTGCCATGAAGGAATGGCTCCTAGAGAGGTCACGAGCTCTGCTTTGCACGTCCTGGTATCCTCCTGTCCATCCAGATATCTAATGGACAGCTTCCAGGCTGTTTCCCATCAGCCTCGCCAGTTGTGCTGCAATGCTGAGTGCTCACAGGCATGGAAGAGTGTGCTCTGGCTGCATCTGAGCTGCTTCATGGTGTAGAGAAATTGGGAGATGTTAGCAATCAGGAAAGCTTCCCAAGCTGCTTTTGAGAAAAATATAACCTATACAGTGTGGGTTCAAAAATCCTTTACTTGTGAGATTTGTGTTCCTAAATCTTCAAGGTACTTCTGAGAGGATTTTATTAATATGAACATGTTAATTTTGGAAAACTAACCAAAATGTTGATAAATCCTAACTCAGTAGCCTTACACCAAAATCCACCTTCTCTATTGCTGTTCAGAAGGCGAGTGTTCTCATCAGTTACATTGAAGGGGATTTCCTTTTGTTTTGCAATGTATGTGCAGACAAGCAGGCACCAATCTACAAGTGAGTAACTTTCCCACTAATCCTCCAAAGCCTGTGACAATATGACCCCAAGCTTTTACTACTAAGAACAGTATGGTATGTAAATATTATGAACATATATGGTAAGGGCTCTACTTGCTGAAAAATACAGAGAATGATTCCCAAGAATGCCTAGCTGACTCCAAAGCTACACAGATTTTTCTTTTCTTGTCTGTAGCATTCATCTCTGCCCAAAACCATGATGATATATTAGATGCAAGTTCACCAAGGCAGGAAATGTGTCTTCTTGTCTTTATTTCTCAATTAAGCATCTGTTTCATTTTGGATATAAATAATAAAAATGAGAAATAAAAAATTATTGTGTTGTATTTGCCACTACATTCTTCTCAGAAAGAGAAATAATCACTTGTTGAACCAAGAACTTTTTAACTGCTGGCTGGAAATCAGGATGTCACTAATTATGCAGCACACATGATGCTAAAGAACATGACTTTTTGTCTGCAGTCATGCACTTTAAAAAATTGAAGAAAATTTATTATTATTTCATTGAAAATGTTGTTGCATCCATCAAAGTCACTAATATGTGGAAAAAAGGGGGGAAAAAAAATATTTCTTTAAATTTGTGAATAGCAACTTCACATCACAATGGAATGTCACCTTACTTATGACGAATATATATCCTGCTAAAAACATAGCAGTGGCACTAAAATAATGTGCAAAACCTAGGTTTGTTTATACACAAACAACTAGGAGAGGAGAAAAATAATGCAGGGGAGGCTTTCTGATTTTGCAATGGAAAAGTTACAACTACACTTTCAACAACAATCTCAACTGTTACAAGGGCCATGTATCATCTATACATTTAATAATGAATGTATTTTAGGTATTAAGGCACATGATAGCCTTTGAAACTCTCCATCTGTTAACATGTATATGTATCAGCAGTCTTCCAGTTCTCACTATGTATTTTCTTGATTTGCAATTCAGCTTTCATTATTGATAGATATTTTTAATGTGCATCCCACAGAGAAGTCACAAGTGTGCAGATTTATCTATGGAATTATACCAAACATAAATCAGACCATGGACCTCAGAGGCACCAATCACAATGGTAAGAACTACTGGCTAGGGTCCATAGTTTCTTTACTTTGGTTATTTCCATTTACTTTAGTTGAACTTGATTAGATTCCAGCACTTGATAAACCTTATCTTTTCTTTTTTTTTTTTTTTAAATATGTTTGCAAATGAAGTGTGCTCAGACTCTGCAAAATGCTTTTAATAAAAGGAGACTTGCAGCTTTTCCTGTAATATAGCAAGAACAAAAACTCCACTACATCTTGGGAACAAGCATTGCGTGATTGAAGAATATGATGCAATTATCCAGGTAAGCTATTAATTGAAATGTAAGATTATTATTATCTGAGGTAAGATTATTTCCTGCAGTGTCAATGAACACACTATTCCTGCATTCTTCCAGTATGACACAATGTTTGTGATTGATAGTGACTTTTAAGTCCAGACCAGGAACAACAGCATCCTGCCCTGAAATCCTTCCTCTGCCTAATGCTCCTTGTTTCTTCTGTTAATATTCCGTTAACATCTGGTAACTTATCATTCCTCTGAAGGTCTTAAAAGCCCTTCATTTTCTTCATCACACCATTTATTACTTAATGATCACTTTGTTCTTACAAGAAGAAGAGGAGAGAAAAGGACAGCAGCTGTGGTATGAAAAGGGATAAAAATGACTTTGTGGCAAGGAGTGGCTCCTGCTACCATTTACTGAAGAATGCAGAGTTCAGTTTTTAAAACTGGAAATTAACTCATATTTCACACAGACTGGAATTTTCAGTATGGCTGAGCTGTCACAGAAAATAAATAATAAACAAAATTGCTCTATCTCTTTCTCTTGGATTGCTGGCAGTGTTCTAGAACATTTGAAGATTTGTTAGGATTTTACCCTTGTGAGCAACTATGTCCTTAGGGGAAAGTCCTATAGAAATCAGAAAGGTTTTCCTTTTAAGGTCTGATTCGAACACTGTTGAAGGCAAGGGAAGAAACTCCTGTGGACTCAGTAGGCTGAGTTCAGGACCGTGAAGAAGTCACTTCAGTGACATCTAATTTTTCATCTCTGACAGAAAATTAGAATTGATCATTTGATAAAAATAATGTGCAAGTACTTCTGCAAAATTATTTCAGGGTATATTTCACTGTTTGTTGTTCCTAAGCTTATGTCATCTGTTATTCATAGATACTCAGGCTAAATTAGTTCAGTCATGAAAATGTTTGAAAATATCAAAAGTTCAAAAGTTTTTGGACAAATGATCAATTCATCATAGAAGTCCATTATACGATAGCCATCATCATTTCAGTCTTTTGTTTAAAGAGCATCAGGCACTCAACTGAAAGCATGAACTGTATCCAAGATTTATATTAAAGCTAAGGTTATAAATCACCTTCTACAGAAAAGAAATATTTCAGGATACCACTTAATCAATTACGTAGATTTCAAATGCCCCAAAGGTTAAAATATAAGCATCAGGACTATTTTTTTTTTTCACTAAAGAATTAACATATACACATGTATATATAGCTATACAAACTATATAGTTAACAAGATGGAAAGAGCTAAAATAAATGTCTAGGCTCAGCATAGCAAAAATCATCTGAAAGCAGATGGTTTAGAAAAGGCGTTTGTACCCAGAAGTATATAAAATTGTCATACACCTGACTCAGAAGCCAAGCTGGCTGTAGCTGTGAAAAGTCAGGACCACACTCATCTGCACTCTGTTGCAGGATGTTGAAACTACAACATGGAACAGCAGGATGAGCAATGTGTCCATTCCTCTGCTACCAGTCAACAAATTAATACAAATGGTATGAATGACAGATTTTCTTAATCCAATCACGAGTACCTCTGACCGTGGACAGCGAGAAAGCAGCACCAGCACCGGCTCCAGGTGTTTTTCTTTTCAGGTGAACACGGGGTTTGCCCAATGCAGGGGGACCCAGAAACAGAGGAGGGACTGGCAGGGGTCGGCAACTCTCACTAGATGTAACTGGGGGGGTTCCTGGGGTAACCCGCGGCATTTGAATGAAGCGAAACCAGAAGCGGCTCCAGACTGTGGACAGTGTGAAAGCTAGTCTGCTCGCTGGAACAAGAAAAAAAAATTACATTAAAATTAAATTAAACTATTAGCCCAGTCCAAGAACAATGGTCTCCACCCGGCAGTAGAAGGCTGTGCTCCAGATGCCAGCCAAGATGGAGGTGGGAACCCAGGCAGAGCTCCCACAGAACAATGTGATAGTTCAGGTTGCAGGCTGCAGGGCATGTCTTAGCCTCCCCCTGGTAGCAGGGCCTGTGCACAGTGTGAGGAGGTAGATGATCTGCTCAACTGAGCAGTCGTCGTCGTCGTGGCTAGGTTTTGCGAATGNTCAACTGAGCAGTACAGCTGCAAGATAAGGTTGAAAAGCTGCAAGCTGAAGTGGAAAGGCTTCATGAGGGAGGCTGAGGAAGAAATTGACTATTGGAACCAGGCTCTGCTATGCCTGAAACTGAAACAGAAATGGGAACACCTGCCACAAAGCACCCAGGAAGGGGCCCCTGGACCATCCCTGAGGCAGGTTCATTGGAAGATATGTGAAGAAAAGGAGAGTCCTCTGGCCTCATGCTATCAGCATAGCATAAACCGAAAAGATGAAGGAAGGTGGGAACAGGTTCCTGCTTGGGAATGCAGGCATCCCCATTCCCTTCCTCCACTACCCCCTCAGATACACTTGCAGAATAGGTATGAGGTTCTGGAGGTAGAGGGGACTGAAGATGGTAACAGGGATTCATCCAGTGGGTTGCCCAGGTCTTGTTGTTCACCCCCACACCTTAAGACTTCTTCAACAAGGAAGAAAAGGAGGGCTATTGTAGTAGGTGAATCTCTTCTGAAGGAAACAGGGACCCATTTGTAGACCAGACCCATCCCATAGGGAAGTCTGGTGCTTCCATCGGGCTCAGGTTAGAGATGTTAAAAAGGGAGCTCTCTGCTCTGGTAAAGCCCTCTCATTATTACCCCTTGTTAGTTACCCAGGTGGGCAATGATGAGGTTGCAGAGAGAAGCCCAAAGGCAATTAAGAAGGACTTTAAGGCATTGGGCCAGGCACAGTCTGAAAATCACTTGGGGTCTTCTGTGGCCCCTGGTGCGATAATTGTGCCAACAGCAGAGGGAGCATTAAACTCATTGCCCACGGGAAAGTGTGGGGAGTGATACCCATGTTCGAATCCTTGGATGGGTAGGATGAGCTCATTAGCCTTCTGGCAGTCATCCTAGGAGAAGGACAACTCTGATTCCAAACCCGGGCAGATGGAGCTCGTTTAGCCCTGTGAGGCCTTCCATCTAAGAGAAGGACACTCTAATAAAACCTACGTCCTAAGGACCTCGCTGCCAGCGTCCAAGCTTGCTAGGCCCTGGCAGATGAACCTTAGGACTAAAGGGTGGGTTCAGCTCTGCGCATGCTGTGTCTCACCTAAAAAAAATCCATAGCGCAGGCTCGAGGGTGCTATCCACTATCCTCTTTTTATCAGCGCGCTTGGAAAAGGCGCTGAGGAGGAGCGTGGTTGGAGCCCTCCCTGGATCTTCGTTTGCGAAACCTAGCCATATCAAGGCATTGGGGTGACTACTTGAAGGCCCGGATGCACAGGTGGTTTTCAATCCCTCAAGTGGTAGGGAAAAACACCGAGAGAGAGAGGAAAACACACCTGATCAACACGTGGCTCAGAGACTGGTGCCACTATTGGAATTTTGGGTTCTTCAATCACAGGAAACTTTATATGGCACCTGGTCTGCTGGCAATAGATTTCGTCTGTCTCAAACGGGAAAAAGGATCCTTGCACAGGAGTTGGCAGGGCTTGTTGAAAAGGCTTTAAACTAGGCTCGAAGGGGGAAGGGGGTAAAANTATGTTGGGGTGGTTGTGATTGTTTGTATATTGGGTTTGGTAGGTTGTTTTGGTTTGGGGTTTTTTTGGTTGTACTCGGTGATCTGGGANATAGCACAGGGCTCACTAATAGGCTAGTAACTACGGCAATGGCCAGGGAACTAGTATTGAAGGGGGGAGGGAATAAAACCTGGCCTACCAGTAATGAGACTAGGGGTAAAGGACAAAGGATGGGAGTGAAATCAATAGCCCAGATCAAGTGCATCTACACTAATGCACGAAGCATGGGCAACAAGCAGGATGAGCTGGAGGCCATTGTGGAGCATGCTGGAGCATGACCAGAGGAGAGCTATCAAGCTTGTGAGGGGTTTAGAGAACAAGTTATATGAGGAGAGGCTGAAGCAGCTGGGCATGTTCAGTTTGGAGAAGAGGAGGCTGAGAGGGAACATCATTGCCCTCTACAGCTACCTGAAAGGAGGCTGTAGAGAGGTGTGTGTTGGCCTCTTCTCCTTAGTAACTAATGACAGAACCAGAGGGAATGGTTTGAAGTTGAGACAGGGTGGGGTTAGACCAGATATTAGGAAGAAATTCTTTCCAGAAAGAGTGGTGAGGCACTGGAACAGCCTTCCCAGGGAGGTGGTTGAGTCACCATCCCTGGAGGTGTTTAAGAAACGTGTAGATGTGGTGCTCCAGGACATGCTCTAGTGTTAGGTATGTTGGGGTGGTTGTGATTGTTTGTATATTGGGTTTGGTAGGTTGTTTTGGTTTGGGGTTTTTTTGGTTGTACTCGGTGATCTGGGAGGTCTTCTCCAACCATGGATATTCTGTGATTCTGTAATGAAGTGCAGATACTACTTGTTCTTCTCTCAGCAAGATGTTTTGATAATTCAGCTCACGGGTAGACAGGACAGCTGTGGGCAGTATCATCTTCAGTGGTCACATTCAAATCCAACACAGCTGATGAACTGGAAACCTAAGCCTGAATACTGGTTTTGTGAGATATAAGCAGTTTTCAAATGCAGAGTTCACATCAAATAAAACCACCTTTAAACTGAATGATCATGGAAGAAGCAGGAAAAATATAGTGTAAAGAGGATCTTAGGTAAGGATAGTATTTGGGCTGGATAGTTTTATAACCATGCTTTGTAATACAGAAGAACTCAAGTTAAACTGCATTCTTAACTTAGAGATCAGGAGAGACTTCCACCTTCACCTCCACCTCACTTCCTTCTTCAGAACTGCACAATAGGGTAGGTTTGTTGTGGTTTTTCACATTATCCAGATGTGACACACACACTGAAGATGGTTGGCAGGAGAATCCTCAGCTCAATGTAAAGCTGTCCTGATCTAACAGAGCAAATCCCATGTTCCAGCCTCCCACGCACTGTAGTCCTTAATATGCTTGTCTGTTACACAATAATGGTATTAATAGTCATTTACCAGAGATACCTCTCCCCATCTCTATAAATTAGTCCACATTCTGTTTTTATTGCTCAGTAATCCAGAACTGCAATTAGCACCGTAATTGTAGGGACAAAGGAATCTTCTAGCACAACACATTATTCTGTCTTTTCTGCCTTACAGAGTATGAAGGGAATCAGAGAAGTAAGAACAAACAACAGAAGGGATGCTCTCAAGCAAAGGAGAATTCCCCACTCTTTCCTCAACCCTGTGCAGTAGGTGCACATATGTAAGCAAAGACAATTCCTGGTGAAAATTAATATTCCTTTGTGGGAGTCAGAACTGAATCAGGATTGACGCTGATTTCAAATGCAGATGCTGGCACAGGGTAAAATTATTTTTCAAACACCAAAGCTTTTCCCGGTAAAGTATTTAAGGTTGCATTTTCAAGCTAGAAGGAAAAAGTGATGAAAAGTTCTTAAAACTGAAGAAACAAAATCCTTGATTCTAATCCAAACCCCTGCAAAACAAGATCACATAAAGTAATGGCTAATCTTAGGAGAAAGGAGCAGTATAAAATGGACACATTCTCTTTCCTTTCTCTCTCCCTTTTCCCTTTTGGTTTTTAAAGTTGCATATAATATGTCACAGGAGGGTCTGTGCCAAAGAGATATTTTTTTTCACCGTCATCCACAAACAACACTCATCCCATACTTTATTTGTGGTGGATCTCTCAGGAAATAGGTACATGGTATTTAGCAGAAAGCACTATGTAGCACCAAGGAGTGCAGTGCAAAGGTGGTAGTCCAGGACCTCAAAGTGGCATAGTCTTGTTTTCGGCTGGGCTTCATTAGCACTGTGCAAGGCTTGGACTGTTGTGCTGGCTCTGTATTTCAGGAAGTCCTTTTACTCTGTTCAGCATTGCAAAGTATTGAATGATGCAATGAGTGCTTCTGTCCAGTTTTAAAATGCCTTTCCATGTTGTCTTGGGAGCAGTGCCTGTCATTGGTTAGACCATGTATTACACTGTGTATTAAGCTGGTATAATCCTAACTAGTTCTTCCATGACTGGTGAAAAATAAGTAGTCATTAGAAGACTAGCAGAATAGAAGTAATCATGTAGATACTATTGGGTAGCTACTATTCTTAGATACTTATTGATTGTACCATTAAAGGATTGATACGTATTAAACAAGAAAAAGTTCCTGGTGTCACAAGTAGGCTCTGCTTAAATAAGGCTTTCTGAGAAGCCTGTTATCTCAATAGACCCTTTAGAAGGATATCCTCTGCCTCCGTTCTGCTACCATAGATGGTCCTTCCCTATGTTTTACAAGAAAAATAACTCTTTCGGCAGTGCTTCAGACCTTTCCTCTTCTTACCCAAGCAGCTTTATGCTTTAACAGAGCCACTTGTTACTCATTTGTGGAAAGGTTTTCACAGTGGAGCTTGACAGGTCTGTTAACTTTCATCTGGAAAATTCAGTCCTTAGGAGAAAATGGGACCATAAAACACACTGTATTGCAAATTCAAGTAACATACAAAAACTGCGGACAGGTTTTGGGTGTTAGTTATCTTATGGTAGTTGACATAATATGAGGTGATATAATTCAATCATAACGAAATCCAGAAATAATGTAACTCAAGCATAATTTCATTCATAATGTAAGGTGTTATAAATAACTTTAAATAAATAATTTAATGCTGCATATTTCTCTGAAAGCTGTATGGATTGAGACACATGGAAGAGGAAGAATTTGGAAAAACATCATAGAATCATAGAATTATATAATCATTCGGGTTGGAAGGGACCTCTGGAGGTCATCTAGTCCGACCCCCCTGCAGTGGGCAGGGACATTCCCAACTAGATCAGGTAGCTCAGAGCCCTGTCAAGCCTCACCTTGAATACCTCCAGGGATGCGGCCTCACCCACCTCCCTGGGCAACATGTTCCAGTATTCCACCATCCTCATGGTGAGGAACTTTTTCCTAATACCCAGTCTAAATCTACTCTTCTCTAATTTAAAACCATTGCCCCTTGTCCTTTCCCTACAGGCCTTTGTAAACAGGCCCTCTCCACCGTTCGTGTAAGTTCCCTTTAGGTACTGGAAGGTAGCTATTAGGTCCTCCTGAAGCCTCTTTTCCAGGCTGAACAACCCCAGCTTCCTCAGCCTGTCTTTATAGGAGAGGTGTTGCAGCTCCCTGATCATTTTTGTGGCCCTCCTCTGGACTTGCTCCATCAGCTCCATGTCCTTTGTGTGATGAGGGCTCCAGAGCTGGACAAAGTATTCCAGATGAGGTCTCACTAGTGCAG
>VWZO01006664.1:3368-14094 GCA_013396975.1 Bucco capensis
GAGAGGAGAGGAGAGGAGAGGAGAGGAGAGGAGAGGAGAGGAGAGACTCATATTTTCTAGAAGTATTTAAATGTAGGCTGAGATACATATTAATTTATATTCAGAGAGCGGCTGTGACAGGATAAATAAGGTTAACTGTTGCCAAGTTCAATAAAGTAGCAAATCTGGGAAAACCAAAACAAGTCTTTATTTGAAAGTGAAAAGGTTACACAAGGTGATATTGATAATGACTTTGCTAAAATACTGTGGCAGGGTTGACAAATAATATTTGGCTAATAGATTTTTGGGTAAATTTTTTTAGTCAGTATTTCAGTATACAGAAATTAGGGATATATGATCTGTTGTTACATAATACTTTTTATTGGAATTTAAATATATTCACCACAGTAGGCTTGGTTATGCCTTTTTCAACAAAGCTCCTGTCCCTCTCACAAAGAGGAAGACCAAGTCCACAGAGAACAGAATCTGTTCTTCATGTCAGTATGCATACAATTAATTTTACAGGCCTGAATAATACCAGCAAACCTACTGCACTGTTTGGATGATGAAATGTTAACACAGTGTGAAACACTTGTGGTGCTCAACTCTAGTGATTTTTAACTGAAATTCAGGTAAACAGGTAAACTGGGCTACAGCATTCATGTTTATGGGCTCTTGTCAGATAGAGACTAGTGTTTTTAAAACTGTGGCTAAAGACTCCTCAAAAGTTTTCCTGTGTTCATCTATAAATATTGGAATAAAAGGAATAGTCTGGGTATAATTTGCCTCTCCCAAGAGACAATGCACTAAGGATGGCTCTATCTGCATGCAACCCAGCTGCCTTCAGTGACATTCTTTCTCTCTGGGGACAGCATTTTAGCAGCAATGCAGAGAGACAGGATAAATAGGTACGGGAAAAAGGTGTGGGGAGAAAACCTACAAAAAGGTATTTTCAACCAAGAATATTCTTCTTTCAGCAGATTGTCATTACTGTTAAGCATAGAAAATTTATAAATGCAGAGGAAACTGGAGAAGGAAGCTATGAGTCTGACTAGTTTAGTAGCATTAATTTTCTAATAGGTCACATAGATAGGACCTACTGTTCCTCCATCCTGGGTATAGCACAGTTTATTTCATAGAATTGGAACACATTGTCTAACTACTAGTAGGTTTCCTTTTGTGATTTTCTTCTAGCTGTCTAGTACTTGCTGAAATAGGACTTCTCCATGGTTTTAGAGAGGGGATGTGACCAGTCTAACAGTTATAAAATGTAACCAGCAATTTTCTGAAAGAAGAACTCAAGTACACAGAGATGAGTAATGCTAGACTCTAGTCTCCTCCTGGTCTGTTTTGTCTACTAGACTAGACCTAACTGACAATATCAAAAGCATAAGTATTAGGCAGAATTAAAGATGGAGAGGAGGTAGATCATGGTTCAGATGTCACCTCATTCAGCAGGGTGGTTCAGGTGTGTAAAGAAGCATGTACTTATGCCTTTCTGGAGATCAGAATGTACTGAAGTTCTACTTAATTTTAAGTGCTTGTTTAATGTATCATCTAAAATGAGATTTTTCTTTCAAATCAAGCCATATTACAAGGGCAACAAAAACTGTGCACCTTCTATTGGATTAACCATGGAAATCAAGATTTCTTGTGCAAGGTTTACATTTCTCCATGTATGAGTTGTCTATTCATCCTTTGGGAGCAAGCACCTTGTACCATATCCCTGACATCCTAGTAGTTAAAAAAAAAAGCTTAGTTTTAATACTTTTTCGCCTTAATTTTCAACTGAGAGTTCATTCAAACTTCATTAAATATACTTCTATTTGTATTTAAATGCAGTAAAGTATTTGTTGCTAAAATTTCAAATTTAGCTATGAAAAGTTAAATTACTTGACTTGACCTTCATCTCTACACTGTCTTCTTCCTACCAGCTTCCCCGAGCTTGCTTTTTCATAACTTCTTTGGATAATGTTGAGTTGTATTGCAAAATTTCCTGGTTTTTTTTGCTGGTTTTTGTCTTCAGTTTAGACAAGTTAGTTTTGTTTAGTATAAATAACATACACAAACACACCTAGAGTGTACATATGTTGAGCATTGTACTGCTCTTTATTTTACAAGTGCAAACTATTAGTGTCTGCGTGTTCATGTACATCTGTAAGCATAAAGCAACTTGTGATCTTTACCTAGAAGCTTAGCAGAAGTCTTCTCTTTGTCTGTTCTATAATAAATAAGCAGAATCTCAACAGCAATCAGTGACTGCCTGATGAGAGTGCCAAATAACTGAGCTGTCATTTAGAGAGACACATTTCAGTTGTCCAAAATGAAGGTGATTGACTCCTTTGAAAATTTTTAAATGTATTCTAGCTCACAGGAATCAATTTATGGTGCCTCAGCCATCTCTACCAGGAGCAGTGCTTCTGCTAGACCAGGCTACAATGTGCCAGCCTCCTTGGCTTTCCACAAAACCATCCCCGTGAACAATTTTTCTAGCTGCCTGTAATTCAGCCATTTGGGGTAGGAAAATCTTTCATCAGGCTTCAGTCAAAAAAATAGGACAGAAGGCATCCTTTAATTTACAGCTCTGAGGCTCAAGTTTCTTTTCTTAGATAGTTCATTTCTGAAGGCTAAGAAAATCTACTAGTCTTGTTAAGAAATCATGATTCAGAGTTTTCTATGAGAAGGGCTAGTCCACAACATCCTCTTCAACCCCATCACCCAGTATAATGGAGTTCTTGTCCAAATGTAGTGCAAGTTCTCTTGTAGGCATTATCTCCTTTATTCCCCCTAAAATGACACTTTCCCTTCTCAAATCGTGCAAATGCCTCTTCTGTCTTGATATGAAAAGCCTTTCTAAGTGTAAAAATTCAGTTTATTAGGGTTAGTAGTGTAAAGAATTATGAGTAACTTCTACTTCCCTTACATTCTTCACCAGAACTGAAGCTTTACAGTGAATGAGAAGCATTTGGAATAAAAAGTGTTTGGATTACTATACATATTCACATTTTAACTAAGTTTACAAAAACATGATGTCTGTGAGTATTTTATAGTACTCTTACCTGTGTTTATTTTTACTTCCTGCAGTACTTGCACTGTGTCTGTGTAAAACTCCACGTGGCACCATTCATGCTCTGTGTGTTGAGAACACGAGTTACATCTCTAGACTAAACCAGTGGTTCTCTTATTCACGTGAGTGAGTAACCACTCATCGTTTGTTGCCAGTTTTGTTAGGCCAAAATAGAGCAGGAAATAGTAATGAAAAATGTTACATTCTCAACATGTTTTCCCAATAGTTCATACTCTCATTTTGTCTTGAGGCACAGAGACATTGCTAAGAAGAGATTTTTTTAATTATTATTTGTTAAAATATGTCACTTGATAGTAAAAGAGATTAATAGGTGGTTATTATTGGATAGCTTCAACAAAGTGCTTTTAACATACCTTGAAGTGTGAACAACAAAACTAGTTCATGAATATTTTGTTTGATGGCATTTAGTCCATGTTATACCTCTAGATACAACTATCATCCATTGTCATGGAGTGATTTAAAACACTAAAGATTTATTGTACGTCATGTTCCCTTTTGAATTTTTGGACTTCTTCTGCCTCCCCCCACCCCCCTTCCTTCTTTGCCCACTGAAGAATTTGCAGAATCTGCCGATAGAGAATAAAAGCCTGCGGCTGCGCGTCTCTGGACAGGTTGGTCAAAGGTCGTGACCCTGAGACATNCATCTAAATAACTATTCATTTTTTAAATGATGTAATATTTTTGTCCTTAATATGCCAGTCATCTTAGAAATTTTTCTGCACTTAACCACAAAACATAGTGTTCTGGACAGCTCAAAACATTGTTGAGTTAAAGAGAAAACCTGAGGCTCTTCAGATGTGAATAGTTTGGAATATCATGGGGAAAAGAGGAATAAGAAATACCTTATCAGATTTGACAGTACTTCACTTAACAGCTCAGTTTGTAAATTTTATATGACTTACAGAGTATATTGTACTTCTCAATTCATTTCACTGGTTCCTCATGGTAGAATACAAAGTTTGGTAGATGAATAAGAGATTTCCTAGTTTTCGGTGAACTATATAGAAGTAAGTATTCCCAATCACATATTGAATTCACAGGGGAATAAAGATGACCTGAAAGGTCTTGACCAGATTGCAACTATATGCAGACAAAGATGGAAGCACCTCCAGCAAAACGAGGGTAACACAAGCCATGGCTGCTGATTATACACCCACAGGAACATGGGGTCCAGCCATAATCTTGTGTACTTCTACTGCAAAAAAAGAATGGCCTTACATTTCTCATGAGTTCTCTTTTCTATGAAATCATCCTAGCAAATGATTGGAGGGTAGAAACACCTCAATTCAGCCTGGAGAAGAGAAGCTCCAGGAACATTTTATTGTAGCTTTTCAATGCTTAAAGGGGGCTTATAACAAAGACAGAAGAAGACTTTTTATCATTGCCTGTAGTGACTGGACAAAGGCCAATGGTTTTAAACTGAAATAGGGTAGGTTTATAGACTCATAGAAGATCACTGAGTCCAGCTCTTAACCTAGCACTTCCAACTCCACCACTAAACCATATCCCTAAGCACTGCATGCACATATCTTTTAAATACCTCCAAGCATGCTGACTCAACCATTTCCCTGGGCAACCTGTGCCAGTGCTCAATAAGAAATTTTTAATAATATCCGATGTAAACCTCCCCTGGTGCAACCTGAGGTCATTTCCTCTTGTCATATTCCTTGTTTTGAGAGAAGAGACTGACATTAGATTTACCTTGTACATGTTACACTGGATATAAAAAAGAATTTTTTTCACAGCGAGGGTGGTGAGACACTGGAACAGGTTGCCCAGAGAAGCTGTGAATGTCCCATCCCTGAAAGTGTTGAAAGTCACAGTGGATGGGACTTGGAGCAACCTGAAGGTGTGAAAGATATTCCTGCCCACAGCAGAGGAGATGGAGCAGAAGGTCTTAGAGGGTTCCTTCCAATTCAAAACATGTTATTCTACTAAATGACCAATCATTTGCTCACTACCTCTACTCATTTATTTGTATTTGTTCTTGAGAGTATTATTACCTGGCTTATTTTTCAGCACTTGATGACAACTAGCTATTCTGGCTGTGCCATTTCTTTTTTCAGTTGTGTGGTCTAGAGACTCAGAAATACTTCAGCTGGCATCTCCAGAATAGGAGACCAATAGTTTTGACTCCTCTGACACTCTAAGAGAAGAGTAAGTTTGTCCAGCCATATTGTAACCAGAGGCTGTGTCTCCACCTAAGACATCTTCCAGAGTATATAAAGCAATAATCATCATACATTAGAGTTACTTAAAGGGTAACAACACCTCAGGGTTCTCCGAGCTGTCACAGGAAGGATCTGCCAGAAGCAGCATAATGGGAATGTCTCTAGTCAAATGCCTTGAGAACTGCTGACAAAACTGCAGCTAGTGTGGGCAGGTTTCTGGCACCTGTTATCTACTGTCACCTAAAGATTAGCTATGAGACCTGTGGTGGCTACTTTGTAATCAAATGAAAGAGCCTGAATAATCAGGTACCATTAGATTACATTGCCACTGTATGTGACATTACAGTTACAGAAATGCTCTGGGAACTTTTGCATTCCTAAGAAACCCACTGCAAAACAGAGCAAGGGGACAAAAAAAGAAAAAGAAAAAAAGGGAAATTAAAGTGCTGAATTTCACAGTGTTTCCCAGTTGAGACTTAAAGAAAGAATACATTATTTAACTGAAGGTCTGAAAGAACAGTGGTTATTTTTTAAAAAATAATTTTCATTATGTTTTGCAAAGCTTGCAGTATGCTACAAAATGCAACATTATTCCCCCTCAATTTCAGTTTGAAATGTGGCATTGCGAACATTTTAGCATTTACAGAGCTTTCACACATCACATCCTGTTATGCAGAGGGCATAAACAGAGAGCAGAAATATATGTAATACAGAAACCATTTGAACACAAGATGTCTGCCATATTCTAAACCCAAAATTTCTTGTTGCAGGGAAGTAAATTCAGCATCTGGCCATTTTAGCTTCCAACTTTAGCTATGAAGTAATGACATTTAACAACCAAGCAACTCAGTATAAAACTATACTTGGTTAACTTCAATACAAATTATATATTTAAAATGAGTTAGGAAAACAAAGTTGTGTTGTCTTGATAGAACTATGTATATTAGGTTATTATAACCTATCCCTAGAAATACTGGAAGAAGTAATTACTGTTATAGTCCCTCCTCAGAATTTTCAGTAATGGCAATCAGAGTGGTACATATTCTTCTTGGCACTAAAAGGTTCACATTTTCCAGTTAATGATAAATTTGTTATGATAATATTGATACTACTTCAGTGGATTCCATTTTAATTTATTGAGAAAACTTTGTACAAAATTTGTTTCAGAATTGAGTGGCTTTTCTAAAGGTTTTAGGCATAATCTATATGTCTGCTTTACATGAGGCTGACAAGAGAAGGTAGGTAGGGTAGAAGCAGAAGAATATATCCTTCCTGAAAAATATGGTTTGAACTGTACAGACATTTCTGTCAATAAGTTTGGTCTTGCTATGATTTCACACAAGCATTGATATACTTCATTCTGAGTAGTTATTCCTGAAGTGTGCTGGACTGAATTCAGAATTAGACGTTATTTTTCCATCTCTGTTGTCTGCTGCACTCTCTATTAATGTCTTTGAACTACATCTGCTATTTAGATAAACTGTCCCAACAGATGTACAGGATCTCTTAATACATAAAAGTTTGCTCAGACTTCTCTAGTTCAGCCACTCTGGAAAAATGTATGGCAATACCCCTCTCCCCATCATTACAGTTTTTCCAGAAAAGTTGCAGAGCTGATTAGTATACAGATACTTTGGATTTTTTTTCTGTATTATTTATCTTCCACATTTCTGACACTTCATGTGCTTCAGGAGCAACATCTGTAGGTCATTTTTACACTATCTCAACTGGAGGGGAGGGAGTGTGTGGTGGAATTTTACTCCATTTGTTTATTCTATAGTCATTCTTTTACTGTCCAAGGTATTGTATTGTTGGCTAGGCTTTGCAAACGAAGATCCAGGGAGGGCTCTACCCACGCTTCTCATCAGTGCCTTTTACAAGTGCGCTGATAAAAAGAGGATAGCAGATAGCCCAAGGTATTGAAAAGCAAGCAAAATTGATATAATGAAAGCAAGATTGTACTTTCATTATCCCACTCTTAAATTTTCACTTTGGTAATTTAAGTAAGACCCACACTTAATGTTCCCATCATCATTCTCTGCAGTTTTTATGTTACATGTATAGTAACATTAAGGCAACCTTCATTTTTGTTACATCCATCAATAGGTAAACCTACAGTTAGGTGGTTGTGCTGAATTTTACAGAATCACAGTATGTGAGGGATTGGAAGGGACCTCTGGAGATCACCTAGACCAACCCCCCTGCCAGAGCAGGTTCACCTAAAGCAGGTTCCACAAGATGATGTCCAGGCAGGTTTTGAATGTCTCCAGAGATGGACACACAGCTATTTCTCTAGGCAGCCTGTTTCAGTGCTTTACCACCCTCAAAGTAAATAAGTTCCTCCTTATGTTTAGATAGAACTTTCTATGTTCAAGTTCAACATGTTCCTGTGTTTATGCCCATTACCTCTTGTCCTGTCACTGGGCACCACTGAAAAAAAGACTGGCCCTGTCCTCCTGAGACCTTTGAGTATTTATAAGCATCTATAAGATCCCTCCTCAGTCTTCTTTTAGTCTCTGTAATTATATTTTAACTTTCTAAAGGAACTACAAGTTTTTGCTCATACTAGCTTTTCAGTAAATGAATTTGCCCTTTTTGTTTAGTCTAAATAAAGTTTGAGTGTTCTAACTGTACGCAATTTCCACTTGCATATGGAAATGGACATCAGATTTTACCTACAGAAGCAGAGGAAAATTGCCAGTACATTAAAAGAACTTCTACTTCATCTGGCATTTAAGATTCTTCCCCTGGCTTTTAGGACATTAGCTTTTTTACGGTTTTGCAAAGAGAAGGAATGCAAAGACCTGAGTTTATATACCATGCAAATTAGAAAGTAACACAGTTAGATAAATCTCTTTGAACAGCAGTTAACTGCTGATTGCAAATCTCCTCACAGCAGTAATATGTTACTTTATTGAGATACCTGCTTATCAGAACATTTAAAAAAAAAAAAAAGTAAAAAAAATTCTTCCCTTCCCCTTGATTCCTCCACTGTCCCTATTTCTCTGTTCTTCTGACATGTCAATTGTGAAGGAAACTTTGCCTAAAAAATTCATAACTTAAGTTCTCAGGTAGAATATCTATCCTCAGTTTGCAACCAAAATGGGAAATATCTATTGCTGTTAGAATGTTTACAGATTGACTGCTGGCTAGTGGATTATCCAAAATGTAAAAAATGTTGACGTAACACGCATCATTAGGAAATTTATAAGCAAATTGTTTTGATACATGTTTTCAAAGTTATACAATACAGAGGGTTTTTACAAGCAATAAAATTGATTTTGTAACCTTGAAATTTTAAGATGACAAGAAAATAATGAGCAAAAGTACAACACATGGTATTTCTGTAACAAAGTGCATGTTTCAAAACTCTATCTTATACACATCAAGTATTTGGCTTATATGAATTTCCTGGTGAATGTAATAAGCTAATTAGCATATCATTTGATGAATGAAATGCTGGTGTTTTATTCTACTGGTTCAGTCACTCAGTGAAGATTTTCTAAAGACAAAGATCCTTACCAAGATTATTAGACATCCAAGTAGAGAGATTATGGTCCACTAGCTTACCTAACAGTGCCTTTATTCTTCATTTGGAATGTCAGAAAGTTTCTGGAGACTTTAGGATTTGGCAATTCAAAGGTATGGAAATGAAAGGTATTTTTCATGATAAGAAGATAGTTACAGAGCTGCAAGTTATAACTCAGATCCTAGAGTAACAGCAAAATAAAGTGAATTTACCTCTGACAAGTCTTTATAAAACCACAGACATTTTCAGTGAGGTTTCTCTCAGTTTGTCTAGCACTGCTATATACAATGTTCTAAATGATTTTTTTCTTAGAGACAGACATCTCGCCTGTGTTACTGCCTTGATATTGCCTGCATCTTTCACCAAATTCACATGCACAAACATCCCTTTTTCTCTCTGTTCTCAACACCAAAAGCTTATAAGCACCTTGCTAAAATATTTGGCATTTGACTCAGCATTTGATACTTAGCCAGTTTTGACAGTTTAATAAATGGTTTGCATTAAACCATTGTAACTGGACATGCAGTGTTCACCACAATCTGGAAGCAACCCAAACCTTTCAGTACATAACTAATCCTTGTAAGTAGACAGACATGAAGACCTGGTGAAAAAAGACCAAAAAACACATGGGAATCTGTAGATATGTTTTACAGCATTGCAAATTAAACCAAATAAATGTGATATTTGGAAGGAGAATGTGCCCCGTACAGAGCCCCATGTGGATAGGTTCTCCCCACCTGCCAACATGTCCATTCTGCTTGCCTTGAAGTAGAATGGGTATGGGGGCTTGCAGAGAAGGGGTCACTCTCTTACATACTGACTAACTCTATTATATTGTCACTGAAATTTAACTCTCCTCCACTAAATGCTAGACAGCAGAGTGCATCTACAAAGCTCAGTTGAGACATCTTAATATTATAAATAAACATTTTTAGTTAATTATGCAGAGTAATCCATACTCCATGCATAAATTCTTGCTGTCTAATATATGTCAGTCCCTGTCTGGGATAACAGAAACAGGTTGGCATACATTTTTCTGAGAAATATATGAAATACAAAGGAAGAACTGGTCTGGATGACTCATCTGGTCCTGTGAAACAGTTCTACTTTCTGCAGGAAGGTCTTGCTTTTTGCCAGTGCCAAATCACAGGCACCACCTTCACTTATGCCTGTTGACACAGGTGCCAAAAAAACAAAAATTAAGACAAAAGGTATAGAAAAGTAAGTGACTGTAGGTGCTACTGACTGCCAGAAAGACAGGTTGTATTGCAACTGGTGAATGGGAAAGTCATTAAAACCTCTTTGAGTGTCATTAAATACAGTATGTAAATTGAAACCACAGCCTGCCATCACTTTGTGCGAAGACAATTGGTCCACTGTTGAGGTAGCCCAACCAAAGGACTTGACTGAGAAGCAGGCAGGGGTGCAGCAGAGTTCAAGGCACACACTGCTTTGTCAACTGGTGGGAGATGCATGGCCGTGGATGGTAGGGATGTCAAAATAAGACAAGGAAAATAAAAGGTGGGTTGAATTTCACATTCCATGTCTCAGTGAACAGATTGTTGAGGTGAGAAGGGCATTACTTTGCAAATAAAACAAGTTCAGAAAAGGTTCGAGCATATGATTGGGTGGATGGTTGGACTCAATGACCTCAGAGGTCTTTTCCAACTATAAGCATTCTATGATTTATCAGTGCCAAATAATCCTAGTAAATACTCTGATAACAGTCATAAAGTTAAATATGAAAGGAAAGGGGCCTTCGTAAAGTAATGGATGGATGCTTCTAAAGCAAGGATATATGTTTACAAAGGTGAATAGTCTGATGTCATAACAATGAAGCTGTGGTAGAATACAACATTTCCATGGAGAAATATATTTAATGAAAAAAAAAAAATGTTAACAAGAATCATCTATGAACAATGTCAGATTGCCCTTACTTTGCTTTGGGGGGGGGGGGGG
>VWZO01006664.1:14121-32805 GCA_013396975.1 Bucco capensis
GGGAATAATAATGTGGAGTTCTTTGAGAATGTCTACTTTTAAACTTCTGTCATTTCTAGATGTTTTGGAAAAACAACCAAAAGCTGTAGAAAACTTTTTCACACCAGTTAGTTAGTAATAGATCTTTTCCCTATAGTCCTCCCTTTCCTTGAGGAATTATTACACAATTCTAATCCACTAAAGTAGTAAAATACAATCAGATTTTGTGGACTGTGAAGAAAAAATTAAATACAAATTTATTTGCAAACATTTATGCAAGGATTTTGATGGAAGATTATGGTCATGAAGTTGAATAAAAACATATGTGGTGTTTCTTTCTAAATCATATAAACTAAAATTCAGAATACTGATCACACACAATCAAATTCATGGGTTTAATTTAGAAATTTAAGATATGGTTGGTGGATAAATCATTTAAAATCATAATTCCATATAGAAAAGTTAAGAAAAATAGCTGTACAAATCCGAGTTTTCAGGAACTGTCACCTGACTCCATCACAGAAAACATTTGTCCAGTTTTCATTTTTACTACCTTTCTGAATAGCAGCCAACTGATCCCACAAGCCATTCTTTTAATTCATTATTCCTATAAGACTGTAACTAATTAATGAGTACATGTAAGACAAGTAAATATTGTCGATAACTGTTAAGGAACTTATGATGTCTACAGGTGTGCAAAAGGAAAGGAGATTAGTCAAGATGTGATAGTATTTTTCTGGATGCAGTGCACTATCTCTCCTCATTTTCAGAGGTAAATAGTTAATTGCTGCAGAAATGTGAGGGGGGAGAAGGCAAAGATAGAATAAGCCCCTCTGACAGTAAAGTAGTAGCCCAACACAGGAGAGGCTATTATGCATTTAGGAAGATACCCCTTTGTGAGACAAAAATGTAGAAATGAGGCTGCTGTACACTGGGATCTCACCATCAGAAGGCTTTCATTTGTTCTTCTGGCAGAGGTTAGAGATACCCTTGTCTTGCTGGATAACCATAAGATGGCACAACAGCTTAAAATACTGTGTATTCAGTAATGCTTCTTTTGCCCTAGATTTTGCTTAAGCCTAAATATGTGTCACTGATTTTATTTTATAAATCTGTTTCTGTAAAACTGTGAATATGTTACTTCTGTTGTTAACTAAATCCACCTTCAGGTATGAAGTCAAGACTCACTAAATTCTTGTTTTCAGTGAAAGAACTTGTGTAAGAAATACAAGACCAATTCCACTTTCTAGAAAATGGCACACTCACCCTGTAGCTAAAAACAACCCTCTAAGCTGCTGTTGTCTGAGGAGTGGGATCTGGTGCCTCTCAGACAGCTCAGAATTGTGCATAGTGGGTGGCTCATGCTGGTGGATTTCAGGGATAGGGGCCCAGAAATCATGGCACAGCGCACAGGCAAAATGGTTATCAACCTCTAAAGCCAGCTGTTGCTCAGATAATAATAACCTCCATTGTAATGAAAAAAAAAATGTGGACCACAAACCCAGCTCTAAGAATCATCCTCCTCAGTCAGCAGCGAGAAGTAGTCCTTTGGTATGCATGACAGCAAATAATTACAAAACATTTCCTGTACCTAGAGTACTGATTATCTCTTCACAATACAAACATGAAGTCATTTTTTTTACCCACTAGGCAACCCTAGAGTACACACGAACATGAACTACTTTGGAACTGAAATTTACTGCCATTTCTTCAAAATTTTGGCACAAAACAGGCCAAAGAAATAATGGTGTGCTTGACAAGTGATCTTTAAAAACATTTTCTGAGGCTGTTCTTTTTCCAGCAACCTTTTCACATTTGATTAATATTCCTTCCTGTTTTCTGGTTCACAACATTTCTTCTTTGAGCTGCACTGGATTTAAATCTAGAAGTAAATAAAATCTCAACCTTTTAATCCTTGGAAAACTGACTTTCCATTATTTCCATATCTCGGGGTTAACCTGTAGGTTGTCAAGACGCAATAAAACTATGTATATTTTGCATGTGTTGTAAAAAAAGAAAAGAAAAAAGAAGTTAAACTTTTTCAAACTAGGCTTGGTTTGCAACTAAATACTTTACAGCCTTCCCAAACATGGTCAAATATTCTTGGATTATGTTCAGCTCTCTATGAGAGCACAAGAGTTCATTCAAAATACTCTGTAAAAGAAAACAAAAGACAAATTCATTTAAAAGGGATCACAGAATTTCCCTTGGTTAAAGTCATGTATTAACAACCAACAGAAAACCTTGTGTCTGTTTTAGAAAAATATCTGACACTTTTCCCCATTGGAGACATTAAAAACACTATTTCAAACATTTGTGTATTAGGCTGATGTAATCTTTCAGTTACCTGGAAATGTCTTGCAATGTCTTGTAGTGGATTGTCTACATGTTTAATTTAGCGTACAAAATGTATGGCTACCAAAAAAACTTGTTGTGCACCCCAGGATGAGGTTCCACATGCTTCTGAGATGTAATCTAAATAGGAAGGTGGCCTCTAGGAATGTGTGGAATTTCCATCACAAATGCCCTAATCTACTTGCTTGAATTAAATTAAAATTCTCTAATCACTGTAGTTTGTAGTGCAGTAGTTGAGCTATAACGTCCAAACAAGTCACACCAACAAACATAAACACAAAGTGTGTTTGGTTTGTTGTTTTTAATTTTAAAAGCTTTTTTTTTTTTTTAATTGTTTCCAAAAATATGTGTTGAAGAACATTGCTGTTAGAACTAAACCACACCTTTTATGGAGCCTCATGAGGTGGGTATTGGTGTCAGAAGCATCAAGAAAATGGAGGAGAAAGCTATAAGGAGAGAAGAAGCAGCTGGACATGGAGGACTTGCAGGAGAGCAGAGCTGGAGGCAGTTGGGGTAGGGGAAGAACAACAGGCCCCTCACAAGGGACATCAGTGATGCCAACACAGAGGTCAGCCCAAGGTATTACTACTCACCCGGGCACCAGATTTTGCCTGCAGTGAATTGCCACGGCTATTTACCACATAGCCCATCTACTGTCCAGAAGTATGATGTCCCTAGCTGAGGGACATGGCACTTGATCACTCTCAATAACGCAGGTGAGTTTTAGAGAAGAAAGTTTCATTCACAGAACAATATCAAGTTTTCCAATCTGGCTGTTGGGAATAGAAATCTCTTTATTTCTTCACTTTGTGAACTGAATAATTTTAATATGGAAAGTCACACACAAAATGTTATATCATCTTAACAGCTCCTTCTGTGGAATAGCCATACCATAGGGTACCCTTGCTCTTACCACCTCAGATTTCCAAAGACCTACTTTTGACAATGGAAAAAATAAGTACCTTTGGAAAGATTTGTTTTTCCCAGGGTACTTTATTTCCGTGCTTCTAAATAGAAGCTGGTCCATATAAGACAATTTCTTCAGTAACATAATAGATAAGATGGAGCAATGAAAAAAGGAATGAATGCTTCCTTGTCTATTCTACTATTGGTCTGAAGGATTATAAGTAATTGTAATAAGTGGTTTATTAGTGACAGTTTTCTCTGTTGTTCTGGACACCTGTATGAAATACGGAAAAGCTCTGAATATATTTACATTTGATTTTGGCAGCTTTCTGTCACTTTTAGTTTAATCAGTCTTTGGAAGCCTTTTGAAATGTGCTGGGCTTTTTTTTCAAGAAAGCTATTTTAAAAATATTTTTTCAGGAAAAAACAGACACAGTGAATAAAGCAGCATTTATGCAAGCTTCCAAAATGAAATTATGTCTGCTGCAATTTTTTAAAAGTATTTATAGTACTAATTACAGAAGTTGTCCTAGTTTGCCATAGAGTGGCATAACCAAAACTCATAAACAAAAGAGTAAATGTAGTAAGCAGTGTCTTATTATAGCTATAAACTATAGCTATAGTGGTAATACACAGAAGTCCTTACCTTAAACATATTTATATAAATTATCAGCTGCAGTACTAAATGAAAAGAAAGCACAATGCATAAAAGCAGATGTAAACTCTACATCCTAATATTTTGCAAGGTTCAGTTAATAATTTCTATTATGCTGTGAGAATAGGCAGTCATACATTGTACTCCTACCTGCTCTGAGTTACAGTTGGACTACCCCAGTCCAGTTTTGCATTAAACTTCCTTCTTCTGACAGCAGCTGTCATTAATCACTGGGATTTAAAAAAAAAAAATTCCCCCAAAAATAAAACAGCAACCAAAAAAACCCAAACCAAACTCAGAAAACAGCAAGACTTGCACTGTGAGATACTGGGATTGGATTGAGTCAATGCTTGTTTGTTTAACAGCTTGAATGAATAACTTCCTTGACTCTGTCACTCCTTGACATAGGCTGCCATTGATTTTTTCATTCTCTGCCTTTGCTTTTGAGGAGCTTTTGTTCCCTGACTCACCAGATTTGATCGAGAACTTACTTCATAAAAAGAAATTGCTACATCAATGGGCACTGAAAAAGACTCTGATTGGGACTGCTTATATGTTCTAAAATAGTTTGGCTTTTGCTTTTCTACGCTGCTTTAATTCAGGAGTTTCTTCATTATATTTAGTGGTGGATGAACCATGTATAAAAGATAATGTGTCCATGGAAAATCTGACGAGATGCCATACGTGTTTGAATTTAGCAGGTATCAGTTGAAGTTAGGCATTAATTACACCAACACATATATAAAGAGCATTTCCATACAAGCATATAGAAGACTAGAGTTACTCTGATCCTCAGGCCGTGGGCAGCTCCCAAGACTCCAAGAAGATGAAGAGAAGGAATCTAGGATTCACAAAAAATCAAACAAATGAGAAAGATGTATAACAGCATCTCCAGAAATGAGGAAGGCTGAAAAAGACTGTATTTTAAAAGAGTGTTAGCCCAGATAAAGAACATGTACATACCATAGAATTGCATCTGAAACTTTTTTACCTCTCCCTAGTAATTCTTTGCTCTTAATTGTCCATCTGAATATATACTGAGAATGGATCTTTCTTTGTTGTGTCAGATACCCACTGAAGAAATACCAGTCTATGCCCTTCCAGAGTAAGAAATTAGTTTTTAACTGGTTTGCTGTTACTGTTTGATGTAAGGGAAAAAAAGTAGCTTGTGCACTGTAATAAATTAATGGCTTTTTAAGGTCTTCACAGTTTTTGTTAAAGCTGTCTGTAAAGCCCAGGTGCTATCCTATGAAACAGTGAGATTAAATGTCTGCTACTTTGGCTCCATTATTATGTGGATGGTGAAGATACGTGATGCAGCCTTACATTTTCTCCATTTTGGGTGCTGTACATCACTACAGCAAGTGCTGTAGCAAGAAACTTGCAGTATCCTGCCTGTAGATTTCCCTCCCATCAGATTTCCCTCTGTCTTTAATTTCTCTGAGAAACTGATTTTTTTTTTTTCCTTAGTGATTTTATGCTATATGTCAAACTAAAAATCTGGTAGATAGAAGGAAAAGGAAAGTTTATATTAAAACCTACATAAAGACAGTATGCACTCATAATGTGTGAGAGTGTTTTCTGTGTTCCTTCTCTTGAGGGAAGGTAAATGGCATGTAGCAGCATAAAAGGGTTGAAATAGCCCTTTTTCTGTCTGGGAGAATCGATACAGCTTTTCTCAACAAGAATTGCCACAGTGTTTTATTGCTGACCACAAATAGCTGGGTACAATGTCATCTGTAAGAGGGATGCACCATCCTGTCCCTACCTTGGGGCTCCTTCCTCAGGTGACTGCTAAGCACCCAGTTCTGCTGGCTGGCTGTGCTACTCCCAGGCCTGCAAGTCCATACCCTAGGACTACAACCTGTGGGTACCTCCCCTCCATGAGTTGTCCTTCCAGCCTCTGCACACAGCTACTATACCCCAGGCTGTCTGCAGGCCCCTCAGCTGCAAGCATCCTTAGGTTGCCAGTCCTAGTTTATATTGTTTGGAATATGTCAGAATAAGGTAACACATTCCTAGGAACTGCAATGTTGCTGTAAGCCTTAGTGCATCTCTTTGCATGTGAAAAATATCTGTTTGATGCAACAATGGTACTAAGTAGGATACAAACTGCATTTTAGAAATCCATCTTATCTTACTTTGGCCTCTGAGTAACTTAAGAATTACTAGAAATTATTTCACCCTCTTTATTCTACCTAAGACGTGGGAGTTACTTTCCTTTTCCGGCTGTTTCCTCATTTTCAGATTTCAATTCATTATAGCAATCTGCATTTGGGAATTTGCACTGCTTCAGTACAGCTGTGTAAATTCACAGAGAGGTGTTAGCAATTTTATGGTGGCTTATACTGCAGTTAGCAATAGAAAGAGACAGCTGAGAAAGGTGTAGTATTGGCTATTAAGGATGATTGAATGGTTAAAGCTATCACCCAAGCTGTGGTGCTAGAAATCAATACTTGACATGGAGATTTCAAATCCAGTAGATAATGACACAATAATTGAAGTATCAAGTGCAAATACAAGAAGACTCCAGAATACCTTCCAATAGACCAGCAGCTGATGGTCATGCTAAGAGAAATTTGAAGTTCAGAGGCAAGGAAAAGTGTGTACATCTGCAGATTTTGCACAATTTACCTTTTTAGGAAGCCTACCAGCTTCCTCAGCTATGAATTAAGAGCTCTTGTTTCTGTGCAGCAAAAGTCTCATGGTACAACATTTTGGGTAGCATAGTGCCTGCATGCCTCAGCATACCAAATTAAAACACAAAATGCCAATGCCTGAGTGGCAGACTTCACTTCTGAGATGCTGCTGAGCGTGTGCTGCTTTGTTACTTCAGGAGTGGTTTGCTTCCTCTGATGTCTCTCTCTTTGTTTTCTATCTTTAAATCTTAATGGAACTACTTTTTTTTTTTTCTATTCAGATTTAGGACTTAGGAAGGCTTGCCATAGTCTCATCACAGAGGGAAAAAAATGGAGGCAAGGTGAATTCTAGTATTGAATCTGCTTAATTAATCTGATTTTTATCAAGTGGTCAGTGATCCTATGGGCACTGATAAACAGCTCCTAAGGCCATATTAAAGCTGGTGGATACCTTTGTTGTTTGAAACAAATGAAGAAAGAAAAAAAAAGGAAAATCTGCCATCCAGTTATACTACCCATGAAAATATCTAAAACACACTACAAATTTTTAAGGAACCACTGGCAAACAACAGCCAAACAAGAAGACCGTTCACAATTGGCTCTGCCCACTTTCTGTTCAAGAGCTGTTTGGTACATAGCAGTGCAATTTCCATTACTTTGCAGTGATGAACTTTTCCCATAGTAAAACCATCATTTTCCCATTGGGGTGGCTTGCTTGTACCACTGCTCTCTGCTTAAATTTTAGTCAGGGAGTTTTAGAAACTGCTTAGATGAAGGCTCTGGAAAGAAACTGAAGTGATCTGATAATTCCTCCTCTGTGACTTGCCTGGGAAGTGTCACTTGTTCTCCCTGTGCACGGTAGCCCTAAAACACTTTGTCATTGACTAGCAGCTGCCGGTGGGAAGAAAGGATAAAAAGACCTTTTGTTTTTGGGCTCAGGTGGCTCTATCTGAAATCTACTGAAATCAGTGTGATTTTACAGGTATTCTCACAGCCAGGATGAAGCCTCCAAGTGACAATTGTATAGGTTGTGTTACAATAAGAACTCAAGCTGCTTCACAGTTCTAGAGGCGTAAAATCATCAAGAAGAACTGGGGCTTTTGGTTTTGTTTTTCCATTTCAAAGGAAATTAATGAGTATGTTTGTGTGAAGGTGTTTCTTTTGACATAATATCATTGCTATCTAGGGAAGAACTGAATACTTTAAAGCTCATTTTGTTACGCTCTTTTTTTTCCCAGTAGCAATCATTATTTCTCATTATGAATTTTTAAAGTTGATCCTTGCAAGAAAAGTTTCAGATCTGCTTTTGGAGAAAATATTTTGTGCCAGTATCTTTGCTTGCATTAGGGAGCATTATCAACAAAGACTCAGCCAATTTAATTTGAAAGAAGCTCTGCTGGTAACATTGGATCACAAGATGAGCCAAAATATTGTGAGAAGGTTTTACTTTGTCCCTCAAAGGTAAGCATTTTGCCTTGTCACTCTTACCTTTCTTATAGCAAGTGATGGAAAAGCATCTCCAGCCCAAATCTCCTCCAAGCCAGTTCAGCTGCACTCTTGCATTTGGTGACATGTACTGAAAAGCAATGGATAATTTTTTTTTCCTTTGAAAAGAATTCTAGAGAGATGCATTTGCTGTTGATAAAACCAGAGTGATTAATTTACATGTACAGCTGCCTTTGAGGCTGACAGTCATCCACTTGACAGGACAGAGCAGCCAGATCTACCAGAAATTAATATTTCATAGCAAAACTTGGCTCTTTCAGATAAACAGGGGAGAGGTGCTGGTGGCAGCATTGCCATGGGCCAACTTCTGTCAGAGCAAAGGAATTGCTCTGAGTGGCAATGAGCTTTCTAGCGTGTAAATGGCCTTTGATACACCACTCTTTGACTAAAGAGTCTCAAGCCTGTGGTTTTGACCTACTTAGTGGATGAGAGAAAGGCAGCGGCTGTTGTCTGCATGAGCTTTAGTGAAGACTTTGACATCATTTCATACATCGCTCTCCTAGAGAAACTGGCTGCTCATGGCTTGACTGGGCCTACTGTCTGCTGAGTAAGAAACTGACTGGATGGTGGAGCCCAGAGACTTGTGGTAAATGGAGTTATATTATATATTATAATATATATATTATAGTTATTACATATATATTAATTATATATATTATAGGCAGGAGCCAGTCAAAAGTAAAGTTCTCCAGGGAACAAGTACTGACTGAGCCAGTTCTGATTAACATCCTTACCAATGATCTAGGTGAGAGAACCAAATGTACTCTCAGTAAGGTTGCAGGTAACACTAAGCTGGACAGTAGTGTTGACCTGTTTGAGTGTTGGAAGGCTCTAGAGTAACGTGGGCAATCTGGATCAATGGGCCAAGGCCAATGGGATGAGGTTCCACAAGGCCAAGTGCCGGGTTGTGTACTTAGGTCACAACAACTTCATACGACACTTCAGGCTTGGGGAAGAGTGACTGGAAATCTGCGTAGAGAAGAAGGACCTGGGAGTACTGGTTGAGAGCCTGCTGAGTATGAGCCAGCAGTGTGCCCAGGTGGCCAAGAAGACCAATAGCATCCTGGCTGGTATCAACACTAGTGTGGTCAGCAGGACTAGGGGACTGATTGTCCCTCTGTACTCTGCATTGGTGAGGCTGTGCCTTGAATACTGGGTTCAGTTTTGGGCCCCTCATTGAGTTGCTGGGGTGTGTCCAAAGAAGGGCAATGAAGCTGGTGAAAGGTCTAGAGCAGAGCCTTGTGACAAGCAGCTGAGGGAACTGGTGTTGTTTAGTCTGGAGGAGAGTCAGAGGACACCTTCTTACTTTGTACATCTACCTTGAAGGGAGACTGCAGCGAGGTGAATGTTGGTCTCTTTTCCCAATTAAAATGCAGTAGGACCAGAGGAAATAGCCTGAAATTGCACCAAAGGAGATTTAGATTGGAGATTTAGATTCTTCTGGAGAAGAGGAGATTGAGAGGGGAGCTCATCAATGTCTAAAAATATGTTAAGGGTGAGTGTTTGAATGACAATCTCTCAGTGTCATCTAGTGTTAGGACGAGGCAATGGGAGCAAGTTGGAGCATAGGAGGTTTAGTGTAAACACAAGAAAAAACTTTTTCACAGTGAGGATGACAGAACACTGGAATAGGCTGCCCAGGGAGATTGTGGAGTCTCCTTCTCTGGATTCATTCAAAGCCCTACTGGACACTTTCCTATGTGACCTCATCTAGGTGATCCTGCTCTGGCAGAAGGGTTGGACTAGATGATCTTTCTAAATTTCTCCATTGAAAAGGCTGTCAAGCATTGGAGCAGGCTGCCCAGGAAGGTAGTTGAGTCTCTGGTGGTATTTAAAAGATGTGTAGATGTAGTGGTTAAGAATATGGGTTAGTGGTTGACCTGGCGGTGCTAGGTTAATGGTTGGACTCAGTAATCTAAAACTTCTCTTCCAATCAAAACGATTCTATGGTTTTCTGATCTCCTTTTACATTTTAATGATCTTTGAGTGTTCTACAATGTTAGCGTGCATTTCCTTGGAAGAAAGTAATATAATGTTGGTAGTAATGACCTATTTGGTTAAAAAGTTCCAAATGTAAAACGATACTTCTATTTCCTGAAAGGACAAGATCATTAAGATATTTTCTTTGTTTTAGTTAAGAAGGATGATGGGTGAGCAAGGATCCAATAAAAGATAACTTTTCTACTAAGTCTAAAACATAGAAGGTGTCTGTTAACCACCTGTCATTGTGTAAGCCCTATTATATCTATATATTTTTTATTAATTGATATTTTAAGAATAGCTGCTTATTTTTCTGAATAATTAGAAGTTGATTAAAGCATGTACATAGGCATCTAATCAAGTGCTAAACCACCTGAAATAAAAACTTGCACTTCAAGACTTTAGATTTTATCATAAATATCCAGGAAGTTAATATAAATCAGAGGAAAATAAGTGATGTTTAAATCTCACAAATGGCTTTTCGGATGTGAACCAACATTGCAGAACCTGTAACCAGTGGGCTCTTTTTTTTTTGATCTACATAGCCATAAATCAACCTTTATTATTTATTTCTTTACCAGAACAATAGAGATGTATTCCTATAAAAATCCCAAGATGCTCCATTAACTGAATATCTAAGTCTAACACAGTCCCTTTGAAACAATTAGGTCACAACTTTTCTAGCTTGATTCATTGCCCATCTATTGTTTTCCACAAAAATAAACCATGAAGTCAGACATACATGACTTATTGTCAGAGACAGCTCTTATATTGTGCTATCAATAAACAGAAAAGTAACAAATTTAGCAGAAAGTTTAAGTACCGCTAATCCCTCAAAGAGAGGGAAAAACTCAGCCTCTTGTAAGTTTTGGAAGTCAACTGCTCTCTAAAGAGAATAATAAACATAATTCTCTGTTTCCCCTATATTTTGTAACTTAGTTGACTCGATCTAGATGCTACTAGCTTTCTGCATGCAATTAAGTGCAGAGTAGTCACCTACAGGTGAATAAAAATATGCAGGCTGTATGGTATTAATCACCAAAAACAAGGATTGCAGGATCTCCTTTAATTGGTAATATAAATCAAAAGCTTTGTTTTTTTAACATTTTGAATCCAGTCACCCAAAATTTTAAAATATTACATAGAAAAAAAAAAATCTATATTCTTTCTCACTATCTCTTAAACACAGATTTTTTTAGACAAATTTTATGATGCCTCAGAGCTTTTGATTTTGATTTTTTTAGCTTTGTAGATTTTAGAAGTTATTGTAGCTTTAATAGTAGTACTGTAGATTTAGGATTTCTGTATAGTAACTTAATGTTTACACATTCTAACCTACTCCCTCGTTAGCAGTCTAGTCTTCTTCCTAACATAGGGCTGTAGCAAAACACCAGGTCTGGCACCAGGAAGACATAAACACTGCAGAAGGACCTTCACACAGAGAACATTGGAAAGCTTCCAAGGGACAGTATGTGTCATGAGGCAGAGGAGGATGAAGTAAAGAGGGTCTTCAGACCCCAGACCCAGTTTCTGGAGGGGTGTGTCTGAAGGCATGTCAGCACAGGACTGAGACAAGTGGCACAATGGGATTGGATGGACATTATTATAAAATAATGGGCCCTGGGCAGAGGGCGCATGCATTTTTGTATTCCAGGGGCTTACGGCTCAATAAAGCAGCTTTTTCTTATCTCATTTCTACTAAAATTCACCTGGAGTTTTTCTTCAACTCTCCTTAAGGCAACAATATTTATCTGTCTTGATAGCTAGTAGGCATCAGTTAAACTGACATTCAGTGCAAAATGCAAATAAAAGGGAATTTGCAAATTTGCATAGTTGTACAGGAAGTTTCAGCAATAGTAATGCTGCTGCTTTTGGGGCTAAAAAAGTGAAAAAATATTGTAGAAATTTTCTTGTAGGTGAAACTATTATTCCTTTACATGTGCATTAAGTACAAAAATATCTCACTGAAAAAATGTCCTCTATATATCTCACTGCAATAGTTATATACTTAGGCTCCAGGAACAGCAGCAAAAATATAGAAGCCTATATCATTTGTAGCAAATGCAGAAGTTGCAGAACATAATTTTTC
Organism: Bucco capensis; assembly: GCA_013396975.1. Lineage (NCBI taxonomy): Eukaryota > Metazoa > Chordata > Aves > Piciformes > Bucconidae > Bucco > Bucco capensis. The sequence goes on from VWZO01006664.1 coordinate 26,231, forward strand.
TCAATAAAGCAAAACTTCTCAGGATTTCCTAGGTACTAGTCTTTGTACCTAGGAGAGAGAGGTAAAAGAGCAGGCATTGGATATTGTGCTTTTTAAGATTCAGAGGGTAATGTGAATAAATGCTTATTCAGTAATATATACTGTACTACCATAAGAATGTAAGCCTACTTCCAGGGAACAAAGGAACATGTGATAACCCTTCCTTTTGAGTGTGTCTAGGTTTTGGCTGTCCCTGACATCACTGCCTTTGTCCCTTAAGAGCTCATCACTGTCTTCTGCAATGCTTCATCTAAAGGGACAATGAGGTGTTCCGCCTCTCTTCCCCTTCTTCACAGCTGTGTTCATAATATAGCACTGTTCATATATGTTTTTAAAGAATAAATGAAAAAAAAAAACAGAACTGAGAACTCATCTTTTTCATTCAGAGAAGTATGATGAGTAGAGACTGTTTTTTGACTTATTTCATCATAGTTTCTGAAGGGAAGAGGTTCTTTCAGGTCAAAGTCAGCTATTTCAGGAAAAGATGCTTGCAATATCAGATTAGGACTTCCATCAGTGAAGTCACTTGGGTTATTGAGAAGGAAAGCACTCATCAAGGGGGCAGGTGTTGGTCTCAGAACTCGCCAGGGTTTGCATTTAACTTGGAAAAGCAAAAGTCTCTGAACTACGTTAAAAAAAAATAATATAAGTTTTCAGAGTGGAATGCATTCTGCCACCCTCAGAATGCTATTAGACAGAATATCATTGATTTCTTTGACAACAGAATTATAAAAGCTATTGCAAAAGCTGTAGTAATGATGGATATGGCAAGACAAGTTATGAAAGAAATGTAAATGACTAAATACTGATTAAACATTGAGAAGCAGATGAAATTGTTTGCACCCCCAGAAAAAGATAGGAATAGAGTAACAACTGCAAATTTATATCAGGAAAGTATAAATTTGGAATTGCTAAGTTCTATGAAGAAAGGTCAGATGGACTTTAAAATAGTTTCTCAAGGAAAGTGGCTGAAGTGTCAAATATGTGACTATAACTGTGAAGAACATTTAAGAATAGGACATGCACAGGCAGTCCGTATTACTTTCCCATGTTAGCTTTTTCTGTTGCTCCATGAACACATTCAAGAAATCTGTGGTACTTAAACATCTGCTGTACACCTCTCTCACACATACATGGTCCTTAAAAACTTGTATGGCTGTAAAACCAGCCATATGTGCTTATTATCTAAAGGAGAAGGCAAAACTACAGCAAAGGAAGAGAGCTTCTGAGTCTGGTCCATTTTCAACACCAGAAAACACACCACGTAACCTCATTCAGAAATGTTTAAACCTCCATTTTAAACCTAATTAGATTTTGTCCCTCTGATTTGATGCAGTAACTGCAGTCCCAGAACCTCACATGCCTCACACAAACCTTCATCTAATTTCAATCCATATTTATTCATGACTGCTTACACTCATTTGTTCTTGTGCCAGCAGCATCCTTTGGTTTAAATAGCTCTTCTTTTCCCTGGTATATTTAAAAGAGAGCAATTATACATCCTTTTCTTCCCTTGTGTTGCTAGGCTAAAAAGCCAAGTGCCTTTACTCTCCTCATGTAAGATAGGCTCATCTTTCCCCAGATCATTTTAGCAACACTGCTTGGCATTTTATGCAGCTTGAGTTCATCTTTCTTGCATGTGGGTGACCAAAGTGTGCACAGCATTCCTGATGAGCTCTTGCTGATGCTTTATGCAGAGGTATTTACAGGTTCCCTGTCTTTAGCGGGAATACCTCACATGATGCATTTACTTTTTTCATGACCACAGCAACATTTGAGGCTCATAATCATGCTGTGATTGATTAAAGCACTAAATCTTTTTTTTCTCTGTCACTTTCAGTTGATAAGTTCCCTGTTTACACTAGTGGGTCTTGCTATTGGTCTTTAAATGGATGAGGAACCACTTTGAATGATTAAATTTTATCCCTTCTCAGTTATCTCTGTTGACCAGGTCATTCTGATCTTTCTGTATATATTCTGATTTTCCTGTGTATTGATGATGCCTTTCAAATTTGTACTATCAGTAAGTATAATACCTTCCCATTTATTTCTCCCAAGTCATTACTGCCTAAGATCAGTCTATGCAGGTCTCTGAGGACTCCACCACTAGCTCCTGCACAGCCATATCAGTGAAGTCTGCTAACATTCTCCTCTGTATTCTTTTCTAATGATTCCTGCAGTAATGACCATTTCCATCATCTTAACCTGGCTGTTTCCTATGACATACCATTCTATGATAGGTTTTATTGAAAGTGAGTGTACTAAGTTCATCACCCAACTTTTGTTTGAAAATACATGTTATCTAAGAGGATATTTAGCATGACTAAAACCATCCTTGGCAAATCTTTTGTGCAATTTTTGCCAACCTATTTAATTCAACCTATATTTCCTTTTACTCATGCCTCTTTCTTTAACATTTGTCCGAAAGCCCTCTGCAAGGATTATGTTGGACAGATTGCATTGTGTTTGTTATGAATACCTTTTCTTGGACTGGGGATCTTCTCTGCAGTCAGACAGTATTGGTTTAAGCTGAAAGATCAATTATAAAACCTTTCCACTGGACCTAAATTTATGGATCAGACCATATAAACTCCAGGGACTTCACTTGCCACCTCTATCTATATATTTTGGATTTCTAGGCGTAGACATGGCAATTTTCAATTCTAAATATAATTCTACTGGCAATTTAGCATCATCCTGTTCATCCTTTTTCTGTTCATTGTTTTTTTCTTTTACCCTTGTACTCATCACTGGTGAGGCCACCAGTATGAGAAAGACAGAGGAATCAGAGCGTGTCCACGGAAGGGCAATGAGGTTGGTGAGGGGTCTGGAGAATTTATGAGGAGCAGCTGAGGGAACTGGGGTTGTTTAGTCTGGAGAAGAGGAGGCTCAGGTAAGACCTTATCACTTCCTACAACTCCCTGAAAGGAGGTTGGAGTGAGATAGGGGTAGGTTTCTTCTCCAGGGTTACCAATGTGAGGACAAGAGGCAATGGCCACAACCTATACTGCAGGGAGTATAGATTAGATGTTAAGAAAAAATTCTTCACTGAAACAGTTGTTAGGCTTTGGAACAGGTTGTCCAGGGAAGTGGTGGAGTCACCATCTCTGGAGGTGTTTAAGTGTATAGGTGTGGTACTTAAAGACACGGTTCAGTGGCATGGTGGTGATAGGTGGATGGCTGGACTCGATGATCTTAGAGGTCTCTTCCAACCTTAGTGATCCTGTGATTCTGTGACAGGTCCTGTCTGTCTATTATTTGAATCCCTTCCTCACTGCATCCTGGGCCCTGAAAGTTTTCTCTGCCATTTTTATTTATTTCTCCAACAAGAAACAGTTCTCTCCTGAGAGGTTTTTGTATGTATATTTTTGAATTTCCTTAGCAAGCCCTAACATGCATTGATTATTCTGACTATTCTGACTTAAACATATGCCCCTTGATCTCCAAAAAAGATAGCTGAGAGTCTTTTTTTTTTTAACGATCAACCATCTGTTCTATTTCTTGCAGCTCTTAGTTTGTTTTCAGCATCTTTGACTGAGAGGAAGAAAGATAATATTTTTCAGTAGAATATCAGATAATCTTTTTTAAGCCTAGGAGAACTTTCCTAAGGCAACCTCTTTAGAAACTACAAGTATAAAAAGACTCTCAAGAATAGAAGAGTCCTGAGGCTTATACAAGCCAGGATCTGTTTGCTCCAGAGAAAGGAGAGGTGAATGGGTATTTAAAGTGTGCTGAAGGAAGAAAATAGCTCAGTGAAAGAGAGGGAAAGGTCGATAGGGGAAGATTTGGATATTAGTGGGGATTTTCCTCCAGAGATGAGACCTTGGGATGGAAAACATTTACCACAGTCTTTTTCAGGTACTGCTTTAATATTATCAGATATTTCTAAAGAAAAGATTGTGTTTTCTCTGTTATTTTTTTTCTTTGTTCCATCTTGCTTTTCTACTGTGTTCAAGAATTCTTGCTAGTTGTTTTTATGGCACTAAATGAAATCTTCAAATGTAGTAGTTGCCTCTTGAAAGCAGAGGCTGTGGGACAAATGATAGCAGAGCAAGAATAGCTGAGGTTTCTGGGGCGAGGGACAGAGGTAAGGCACTAGAGGAAAGAAGTGTTTTATAAGTCTGTGAGGAAAGACTGAGGAGTGAAATGACTGATGGATGGATGAATGGATGGATGGATGGAAAAGTGATAACCACAGGAAGTAAAAGGAAAGAATATACCTGCTACTTCTGAAGAAATCCTTATGAAACTGATTTCGATTATGGACAAATTGAAAGATAATACACTTCCTCTGTGTTTCATCAGTTTAATCTTGGTTGGTCTTTTCTCTACTTTTTTCAGTTTTAATAAGACTGTGCTGCCTAGAAAATTTGCATTATTTTGTCCTTTGGAAAGAGCTAGGTGGGGATGGGGTGTAGAGGAGCTTGGACTGCTGCATGCCACAATAACCCGAGCACCACCTCAGAGGCTTCAGACTGAGTGCTTTGTTATGACTCCACTGACACAGGTGGCAGCACAGCATCTCCTGGATGACTACAAAACTATGAATGACAAGTAGAAATAGAGCAGAAGTATGATAGTATAATGAAAAGACTCTACAGCACCTGTAAACAAAAATATATTTTTATATTATGTATCTTTAATATAAATAAGGTAAGGTCCTAATTGACTGCTCAATCAGTGGTAAAATTCTATTTACTGATGAAGTGATTGTCGTCAAGTGTTTAACTTTGTAATATTGCAGTTTATAGCTGTTTGTTTTTCTTTTTTTGATTCCTACTGCTAGAGACCTAGGGTAAGAGAAAATCACTGGATGTAAGAAACTGGGTTTGTGTTCTTTGACCTTGTTTGCAATTGAAAATGGAGAAGTAATTAATATAGAGTTTCAGTTACACAGCCAAGACCAATGTGTGTTGTTAAGTGTCATGCTGCATTGGCCCAAGAGAAGGAGATGGTCTAAATCTTCTGATTCTGTTCTTATTTGCTTTTTTTGTTTGTTTGTTTAGCACATGGAAGGATTGGCAAAGAGCACCTCTAAACTCTGTTTTGTCTTATTGGGGTAATCTCTAACAACATGTGATACTTGTATGTAAATTATTATGGAGGAGGATGAGGATGTTTTTATAGGGCAAACATTTGAGGGAAACATTGCATCTGACAGGAAGCTTGAAGCTAAATTAGGGGAAACACATGAACTTCTATCAATATGTATGGCAACTGCAAAGAATTGATTAACACGCCAGTTTAAATGTACCAAGAAATGAGATCCTTACAGAAACTAGTCTTTAAACGCTTAAAAGAATATTCTGGTAAATATTTTAATCTGCCTACCTTTTCTTTATATTTAGACAATGTTTACAGCCCAAGTATGTTTAATAACTACATTCTTATAAGGGTTAGAAAACTAATAAATATTGAATATGTTTCAATTTTTAATTAAAATTACATAAAGATGCGTGTTACATAAGTAACTTAGCTTATTGACTTGTTTTAACTGTTACAATAATCCACTAAGTACACACTTTTAAGAATAAATGCAGGGATCATTAATGCCCATCTGTAAAACAAGGACGTAAATAGTAAAGTTCTTGTAAGTAAACAACATTTATAAGAAGCATAGATCTCATGACTTTATAAACAATTTTGGAGAAACATTTAGTACAAATTACTGTCTTTCTGCACTGCATTGGCTTTGTCTTCACAAAAAGTAAAATTGAGAAGTGATTTGTCAAGGCTGTGTGTCATTGACTGAAATTTAGAGGCAATAACACAGTTGATGCACTTAAATCAGAAGACAGTAAGAGTAGCTTTCCGGACACCGCACTTTCTGTCATCTATTTTAGGCTCCTGCCCTGGAATGTCCTGTATGAACATCTATTTCCACTGAGGATTGGACCAGAGATCAGTTGAGCAAACTGCACATCTGCAAGTCCATGGACCTGGATGGGATGCACCCAAGAGTGCTCAGGGAAATGTCAGAGGTCATGGCTAGACCGCTCTCCATAACCTTTGAGAGGTCCTGGAGAACGGGAGAGGTGCCTGAGGACTGGAGGAAGGCCAGCGATATCCCACTCTTCAAAAAGGGCAAGAAAGACGAACCCGGTAACTATAGGCCGGTCAGCCTCACCTCCATCCCTGGAAAGGTGATGGAACAGCTTGTTCTTGCCACCATCTCCAAGCATTTGGAGGAAAGGAGGCTTATCACGAGTAGTCAACATGGATTCTCTAAGGGGAAGTCCTGCTTGACTAATCTCATAGCCTTTTATGATGGCATAACCAGGTGGATAGGTGAAGGGAAGGCAGTGGATGTGGTTTTTCTTGACTTTAGCAAAGCTTTCAATACAGTCTCCCATGGTATCCTCATTGCCAAACTTGAGAACTATGGATTGGGAGACTGCTGTGAGATGGATTGAGAACTGGTTGAAGGACAGAGCCCAGAGAGTTGTGGTCAGTGGAGCAGAATCTAACTGGAGACCTGTGACTAGTGGTGTGCCCCAGGGGGCAGTGCTGGGTCCAGTACTGTTCAATATATTCAT
>VWZO01006666.1:4325-18930 GCA_013396975.1 Bucco capensis
GTAAATTGTCACTGTTCGCTGCTCCGGGGGAGCTTGCAGGTGCCGCAGGCTTTTGCTGCTCTGGGGCTTGCCGCTGCTCATCGCTCGCTGGGGTTTGCCACTGCTTGCTGCACGCCGCTGCAGGGTCCGTGTTGCTGCCCGGACCCTGGTGGGGTGTGCACCTGCTTCCGGCCTGGGACGACCCTGCTACTGCCTTGGCTCGGCTCCGCTCGGCTACAGCCTGCGCGCCTCCGTGCTCACCAGGGGCTGCCCCGCTGCAGCTCTGCACAGCTCCATACCGGGCAGGGACCACCAGGCGGGGATGCAGGTCACTTTGCCAACCAGCTCCTACCCGTGCAGCTTAGCCGGTGGAAAGGGCTACCACTCACCAAGTTTACGAATAAACACATTAATGGTTGGGGGGGTGAAGGGGGAAAAGATGGATAGCTCGGGCAATTTTTACATGTACTATAACAAGTGCTTATGTGTCTTAGGCTGTGCTTCATGGGGTTCCAAGATGAGACTGACTGATGGTTAGTGCAATCTCCTTAACTTCATCTGTCTGAACCCTGATGACATGCCTGTGTTGTTCTCTGGGCTGGCTCTGGTGCTCATTTACTGTATTACAAGTTATTGTAATTTGCTAAGGCGCTGGGAAGTGATATAACTTGCCTGCAGGCTTATTAGGGTGAACTGATTCATCTTGACTTGGTGGAATAGGCAGCCAGAGTTGGAGAACCAAGATTAAACACACTGAGTGCTGTAGAATCACAGCTCAAGAGAGTCAAGGATCCTGATTTCAAAGTGGCAAAGATTTACTCTCATTTTTAATACTTGGTCTGTTGAAAATACATTTGAAAAACATGGCCTCTGGATTATGTTTATTTAAAAAAATAATAGTAAGCATTTAATTTTTTATTTATTTTTTTATGGCTACCTAGTTGCTCGATGTGCTGGAACAATATTGTATGGCATCTGGGCTGGATTATCGAAGACTTGATGGAAATACAAGATCAGAAGATAGGATCAGAATTGTAAGAGAGTTCAACAGCTTTCAAGAAATTAACATGTGTCTTGTATCTACAATGTAAGAAATTTTAACTTGTAGTCTGTTTCATTATGCCTTTCTAGTGTTTAGTAAGCAGGTTACTCTGTGTTTTGCTTGAGTCATTACTTTCTTAAGAAAACAAATTGTACTTTTGTCTATTAGTAAACTTAGATTCACTGCTGTGGTTTGAAGCTTATTAAAGTATCTGGAGACTTACCTCCTTTCCCCTCTCCTCTACTTAATGAGGATTTTTAAGATCTGAAATGAATGGGTCTTCTGAATCCCAGTTTTAAATTTCCAATGGCTGTAACAATGAGGAAAAACTTTTAAAACATCGTTACTGTTTTTTGTTATGTTATTATCCATGAAAGGCTTTCATTTTGTTGTGGACAGATTCTCTTGCATTGTACTAGTAGAACTATCAAGTGAATGTGAACATGATGCTATACTGAACTGAAAAATTGTCTGTTGGTGTTAATGTGTTACTGTAATTAACCACATTAATTGACATATGTCTGTTTTAAATACTTCAAATAATTTTTATTGTCTTTTAAAAATATATTTCCTTATCACATCTTCTTATCCCTTTATGATGAATAGTGTTTTGAAATAGAGCAAAATGTCCAACTAAAATTAATGAAATTACAATTGTGTTGGTTAGTTGTGGGTTTTTTGACAATTAGTACAATTCTGGTTACTTGTTTCACCTTGGATAAAGTTTGTTACCACACAAGGCTAGAAAGGGAACTAAGAGAAACTTTAATCTTCCTGCCCTAAGGAAAACTTACTGAAACTGAATGAAACATTCAGACATGCTGTTTCTTGCATGTGCAGTCACTTTAGTACTACACTGAAAGTGTGCATGTGGAGCAGCCACACTAATTCTGTTTATAACATACAAAGGGTTGTGAAGAGATTTGTGCTTTTTGGTCATGCACATTTGTTTGTAATCTCTACCAACTGTGGAATCTGGCCATCAGCTTCCCCAAGACCTCCATGATTTTTCTATTCCTTGTCTTTGAAGACATCAAGGAATTACTGCATCTATAGTATTGGGAAAGACTCTATAGTTTGTGCTTCTATAGGTCTAGTTTGGTTGCATAATCATAACTTATGAGGGTCAGGTAAACAGAGACTGACTTTCTCCTCTCTGTTATGAGAGTTTGTGAATACAGAGACTGGTGATCTTTCCATGCCTGCTGGTGGTGCTTGAAGCAGTAGTCCTGATTCTGTTGGTTTTAGTGTTTATCACCTTACTGAGTAAATAGAAAGAACAAACAAGGAATTGCAGTAAATGTAACTATGTTTACTGAGCGAAACCGAAGGTACAATTTGTTGTGAAGTTTATCACAGTTAAACTTTGTTGTGTTGTTATCTTTTTGCTTACTTGGTATACAGTAATGGAAGCAGCTTTAATTTTGTAATCCTTTGGAAATCAGCAAGTGATTTATCCAGGTTCTACTCTACTAGAGATTCATCTTTCGTCTTACTCAGATTGCAGGCTGTAGGGCTTTGCAGTATATTCTTTATTTCTCAACACGTAGCAAGTTGACAGAATGGGGTCATAGTCTTCTAGTCTTTACTTTCTTGCAACTTTCTTGAAAACTTCTTGGCCAACTGTTTTGTGTTTCAGCTTGTGTGTATTTTTCCCATTGCTTGGAGAACTAAACATAGATTTTCACAGAAAATACTTGCACAGTATTTTGGCTGCAGAACTGCATTCTGCAAAGGCTAAATTCCCTACATAGTGATCTTGAGTCTGCCATTGTACTCCACTGTCACAGTTAACAGGACTTTAAACAGGATGCTCCAATCTATAAATTACTGAGTTACAGCACAGGCAGTGGTGATGTCTTCACTGTTAAACTTACAATGTTCCTGATTTATATTCCATTTTTTTATACTGGCAGAATGCTGTTTCTACATGCCTACATGTTGCCTGTAGACATTGGAAATCCTAATTTTAATTGGTTGGTGGGTTTTTGAAAAATGAGGCCTTAATAAAAACAAAACAAATCAAAAATATCTGTTTATGTACCTTAACCTCAAGTAGTTAATGTATCAAATGTAGTCATATAGCTGTCCATACTGCTTTTGTTGATAGCTATGACTAATATAGTTATATAGGGAAATACATTTTATGGGTGCTGAGAGCACATGTGATTGATTTCTTCAGAGCTTGTAAATACCATCAAAACATTAGGTATAGATCATGAATTTCAGCCTTGAACTCTATGGGAAAATACGTATACATCTGTAAGAACTTCTAAGGCTCATGAAGTAAAATCTGTTGCAGAATACTTCAGCCCTGTGCTGATTTTATTCAGAAAATGTATGATTATTTGGAAGAAGAGAAAGGGATTTTTTGTTAGAAATGTTAAAATAATTGCTGGAGTAACTATAACTTGATAGGAGAATATCAGAGCTTGCAACTCCATCGATACTCATTAGCCTGAAGAAGGGGAACTCTACATGTACAACACTGAATTCTGTGCAGTCTTCTTCTATCATAGTATTTTTTCTGGGTTTTCCATGTGTCAAAGGTTAAGGCTGGGCCAGTCATTAACAGATGCTCTCTGTTACACCTTCCACCACCCCACCCCCAGCCCACATCCCCATCCCCCCCAGAAAGAGAAAAGGAANAGTGTGGTACACAAGATTTACCAGTGACTTTGGTCTGCGTGCCAGTCCTTGGTAGCAAATCTAAACATTATGTCTTATCACTGCTAGATAAAGGCACTGTCTGTGAAAACATGCTATTAATTTCAGAAGATGCAGTTACTTAGAAGAGCTTTAGCTAAGAATTTGAATCACTGAACACAATTAGTTATGCTCTAACTCACACCAGGATACCATGCTAGTCTTTCTCTAGATTAATTCCTCCAGAATAATTATAAATAAAAATATATTTCAGCTTGTTTTCTCTATTGTGTAAAGAGACATACTTAGGTGATGAAGGCTGATGGTTCTTTGTAGACAGGTTTTTACCATGAAACTTACGGACTGCACTACCATTCTACCTGCAGCATTCTCGATTACTGTCCATTATTGCATTACTTTTTGCAGGGCTTCATTTAACTTGAATTCTTCACAATGGCATTACAAATAATTTTTTAATCTTCATGTAATTGCATTCAGAGAACTCTCAGCTGCAAGATCTTATTGAAATAAAACTTACAATGTTAGGACGAGGGAATGGGAGCAAGTTGGACCACAGGAAGTTTAGTATTAACTTGAGGAAAAACTTCTTTACAGTAAGGGTGACAGGAACAGGCTGCCCAGGAGGGCTGTGGAGTCTCCTTCTCTGGAGATATTCAAGAGCTGCCTGGACGCATTCCTGTGTGACTTCATCTAGGTGATCCTGCTCTGGCAGGGGGGACGATCTTTCTAGGTCCCTTCCAACCCCTGACATACTGTGATTATCTATAAAAAAGTCAGTAAATAGAATTACATAGTCAAAGCTTTCTTGAAACTTTCCTAATGCAATACTGTTTTTGTAACCTCTGAACACTGAGGTATTAAGTTGTTAGTGATAGGATGTAAAACCAACCAAAACACAATTGGCAGTTTTAAATAAGAAAATCTTGTAAGAGCTGTTGTTTGTAACTGAACTATTACAAGACCTTTTATGCAGGGCTCTTCATCTGAGCCATATTATAGTAATTTGCATGGACCATCTTGCATTAATGACAACAGTTAGTTAAAATGATAGTTAAAATGGAAGATACTCTTTACAATGCGCAAACTAAGTATGACATTCGTTCTGTCCATGAAGGATATAGGAACCATTATTTTTTTCTGTTTTGCAGTGTCTAAGTTTTTGTAGCATGCCTAAAACTACTGAAAAATAAAATCTTTGTACCACTACTTAGTTAATTTTTATAATAAATCTGTTTTATTTGTTCTAAGACTTTCTATTGCAAATTTTGTGAGAAAAAGTTTAGAGAAACATGTTGACTTATGTTGAAGTCTGACTACAGGGTCAGTTTGGCAGCTGAGAGGCTGAATTCTGTCCTCGCTAAAAAGAAATACACAAAAAAATCCAAAATACTGTAAGGGGTATTCTGAAAAATACAAAGATTTTTATTAAGCTTTTCAAACTTTGAGAACACTTATCCTCAGGAAACCTCCATTAATATTGGCAGGTTCCCACAGCCTCTCTCTTTCCAGATAGAACTAACGCAACACCACACCACACCTAGAAGGAAGAGACTACAAGTGTATTTACATTGACAAGGATTCATGAAGACCAAGAAGTGGTAGGACTCCATAAACTTTTAGTTTCTGTCTCCATTTATTGTTATATGTGGAAACTTCGCCTTTCCCACTGATTTAAACAAGCAGAATATAAAACAATCTGTTAAAACAAGGTACTTGGTAAATTAAATGGGATTGACTTTTTTCAGTTTTGCAATACCTCATTCAGGAAGAAAAACACACTTAAAATTTAAGTGCTGCCTATTTCACTATGAAGAACTGTTCTAATAGTTAAATTAATAATAGTATTTAATCTGCTTATATAGGAACATGTCTCTTTGTAGGAATAATGGCTGAGCCAATTGTAAAGAATTTTCAGTATTTGTTTTGCAGCTGGATGAGAAGTGGTGTTTTCCTCACTTTTGTTCCTCTCAAATCATTCAGCTATGCATTCGCCAAATTCCAAGTAACTGTGCAGTTTTGTTGGATTCAGCCAGGCATTAGTTAGCTTCCTCAGGTTAAGCATATGTTCAAATTCTATATTGGCTTGCAGGCCTTACCTGAAAGCACACAGATGTTGAATGTTTTAAGATGATGTAACTGGTACCCCTGTGACTCTTGACCTCAACAACAATTTTCTTACAGTGACCTTTTTCATGTAATGGCCAGTATGAATGTTGCTTACATGAAGTTTCATGGCCAACTGTATTTTAGCAGTTGATTTACATACTGTGCAGATATACGTGTGACAGCTGTTAATTCTTATATATACAACTTTAGACTGTGACCATTTAGTGGAAGATGCGTAGCATTTTTATTCTCAAAACAATGTACTGGGATTAGAGGAAGTAAAATTTAATGCAGACTCTTTATTTAAGATACAGCTTTCCTGCTTCTATAACATTAACTGGCATAAAAGTGGTTATGAATTTCAATACAATTGCTAGGGGAGTTGGCCTGTGTAGGGCTCGGTGGATGTGAAGTATCAGTCAGGACTTTTAATATAATAAGGTGATTGGTTATGATTCAGCTAGTCATACGGTTGAAATCTTCTTGCTACTTAGGTGATAAACTGGATTTTATGTCAATGATTACTTGAATACTTGGTGGTTATTAACACAACAGTAACACAATGCTATACTCAAGTATTTTCAGTGTCTCTGTTGTGCTTTTTCTGTGTTGCAAAAGGACATGCTGATATGGACCTAATACCCTGAAAAAAAGTCCTCTTGAACTGTTTTTCTTACTTAAAGAGTTCTGTTTTCTCTTTTTTGTGTTTTTAGGGCTGGTGGACTGGGTCTTAATTTTGTTGGTGCCAATATTGTTATACTGTTTGATCCTACATGGAACCCAGCAAATGATCTCCAAGCTATTGACAGGTACACTTTCAAAATACAGAACTTGATCCATGCTGTATTCTTCTTTTGCTTAATTTCTGTCTAACAAAAATTCTCCCCAGGGCATATATTTTTTTTACCTAGTCTGTCTTGTCCACAAGAGAGTAAGAGATGTCCAGCTAAATTATTTTTTAGCTTTGCTATTCTCATTTTTAACATTGAATTTTACTTCTTGTTTTCCATTTTATTTTTATGGCTCTGTTATGGTGGTCTCAGTTTTGAAAATAACCAAACTTTAACTTTTTATGATCCTGAGAATGTGTTTGTGTATGTGTAGCTGGATGGGATTTTCCTCTGTTTGTCAAGACAGAGTATGTTGTAGCTGACCCTAGTTCAAGTGCTGTTTTGAATTCCATAATCCTTAAAGGAAAACATTTATGTTATTTTCTGCTTCACACTTGTGGAAATTAGTGTCTTAGTGCTCACTTCCATCTCTGATATTATGCCATTGGAGTATTTCTGGGAATCTGATTTTTTTTTTCAAGGCTTTTTGACCGTACGCTGTTTCCTTAGTAGTTTGGAACAGACTTTTGAAGAGCTGAAGTAAAGAATATTCATAGAACCATGGTTTGGGTTGGAAGGGACCTCTGGAGGTCATCTAGTCCAACCCCCCTGCAGTGGGCAGGGACGTCCCCAAGTAGGTCAGGTTGCCCAGAGCCCTGGCAAGCCTCGCCTTGAATGCCTCCAGGGGTGGGGCCCCAACCACCTTCCTGGGCAACCTGTTCCAGTATTCCACCACCCTCGTGGTGAGGAACTTCTTTCTAGTGTCCAGTTTAAATCTCCTCTTCTCCGATTTAAAACCATTGCCCCTTGTCCTTTCACTACAGGCCTTTGCAAACAGGCCCTCTCCAGCCTTCTTGTAAGTTGCCTTTAGGTACTGGAAGGTATTGGAAGTCTTCAAAATTCAGTAGATCTATGTATTTTCACAAGCAAAAATAACTTGTTTCTTTTGCCCTGTGGAATTATATCATGTCATTTTAAGGAATTTTGTGAGTTCTAAGAAAGTGTTTATGTGTGTCAGAAATTTGTATTATTGGAAGGGGCTGTGTTTAAAGAATCTTTGTAAGATTACATTTCTATAAATTGGTTCTGCTCTCTTGAATTTTTCAATTATAATCTATTAGAAGTCTCAAAATTTACCGTTTAGGTAGAACACTGCCTGTTCATTAGCTGGATTTATGATATTGTAACTTGCAAAGTACTTTATAAAGTTAAGAAAGAACAGACTGCCCCAAGAAATCCATGATCTAACTTCTATATAATGCAAATGGGAGACTATCTTGTGCAAGAGCAGATGGTGACAAAGAGGACAAAAACATTGTGGAAGGTGTATTTTCAAGAAAAACAGGAGACAGGCCTTGTGATACAGATTTTGGAGAAAGCTTTTTCAATTGATAGTTTGGGAAGAAACATGGAATACTAAATATTAATATTAAATATTAAGGGTAAAGGAAAAGAGAACGAAATACTTAGGAGGATTTGGACTAGTGAAAAAAAACAACTCATAAATGAATTAGAGTAATCTCTAATTTTTATTTTTTACTGATAAGTGTGATTTTTAATGTGCCACTTGTACTTGCAGAGCTTACAGGATTGGCCAGTACAAAGCAGTTAAAGTCTTTAGGTTGATATCCTTGGGAACTGTTGAAGAGATGATGTACTTGCGACAAGTTTATAAACAGGTAAAGTTCACTAACTATTTTAATTGGGACCTCTTTTTAGCAGTTTCAGTGACTGAAAGCTAAGCTAACCTATAGCAAAACTGTAGTTTACTTTGGTTTTATGATATAGGCCTTAACTTCTTAAGCAGAATTACATCATTTAGCAACTGTCAAAGGACATCATCATCATCATCATCATCATCATCATCATCATCATCATCATCATGGCTAGGCTTTGCGAATGAAGATCCAGGGAGGGTTCCATCCACACTCTTCATAAGCGCTTTTTACAAGCTCGCTGATGGCTGAAAAGGCCAATGTGGGACAGACAAGATTGGTTGCAAAAGGCGCACCAGAATGACTCCTCAGGAGGTATAACCTGCAAGACACGATTCTTTCTATGCTGTCTTTTCTCCTCAAGAGGATCCTGTGTGCCTTCTCGAAAACATCTGGAGCATTAAAAATAGTGTGTCTCCAGACCTCCTNGCAGCTGCGTTCTCAGCAGCATGGCCTCATGTTTTGTCAAAGGACAAAACAGTTATATTTGTATTAAAGTTTTTCTGAAACATTGACAGTGTAATTATGCAATATACATTAATCAGGTTATACAGCAGTTGATACAGGCAGCTTTTTAATGAAAGGTTGGAGAAAGTAGAGCAAAAATCTGGCTGGTACAATAGAAGAAAAGCAAGAAGGCATTGGTACTCTCCTGTCTGAGAAAAGTTGCATGTAAAAGGATGAAACAGCTTGTAGTTACTGTTGTTACGAAGTTGACAAGTGATTTTGCTTGCCTGAATACTCAAACTGAAATGCTTGCTCTCTAAATTTTTCTGTGTGCATTGATAGGTTTAAATATCTAAGACTGGGAGAAACACAGTGTGTGATTTGAGGAACACATATCTATCAAGTGTTTCCTGATGAAAACAGAATTCAAAAATAAGCCAACTTGAATAGGAATAATATAACAAAGAAAAGGCTGCAGAATAAGAAGAAACTAGATGAAATATGAACATGTTTTTCTCAACAGAAGTTGCAGATTAAGAAATAGAGTGATTGGTTTTGAGTTAGGATACTGATGTTATAGGCATATGAACTTGGAGAAGGGAAGAAAATCAATGAGATACAGTTGTCCTGAAGAATGCATTGTATAGAAAAGACAAAATTGGTCACTCAGTGGGCAAATGATACTATGTGTTAAATAAAGCTTTATGAAATTTGATAACGCATCTTCAGTGACAAGCACTCTCTTGTAGCTGGGTTATTTACAACGAGGAGATTGGAGACTAAGTGGGAAATACAGTAGTATACAGATTATCATTATCCTCATAAGATTTAAGTAAATGACAAATAAGGTTGTAAGATCATCCGGTTTCACAGAACAGGTAGTCAGATAACCCACTCTTTGCTCTCAGTAATGTGTATGGTTTGCTTTAATATGTATAATTCAAAAGCTTAATAGTGACTTTATCTCGCTTAGATTCAGTGTTCTGTAGAAACCAAAAAAAGATTAGACTTCTGCTTAATTTTGACAAAATGGCTAAATAAAAAGAGGAAACTTTTATAGAAGAAATTAAAAGTAGTAGGTGATGGGCTGAAGTGCTTACAGGTAATTGGGCAATTTTTGTAGACTCTATCAAAGCTCAGAATGAAGAATGGTGCAAATGATAGATTAGTGAGGAAAGTTAAGTATGAAACATAGTAAATCCAGAAATTGAGGGACAGTGGTCTAAAAACATGAAAGCTAATAATTTAGCTTTTGAACACATCAGGATCAGGAATTGTACTGATCTATGGGCATTACTTTAGTGAGGTTTAAAGGAATGTTCATTGCAAAAACTCTGCTGGATTTATTATTTATAGCCACATTAATGGAAAAGTTCAGAGAACATTCTGTTCCTGAGTTTCTTGTACAAAGTACTTTTAAGGATTCGTTTCAACAGCAAGTATGAGTAGGAGGAATCTCAGGAAGACTAACAAAATGAACAGGAATAGATTACAACCAACCATATTCACCAAAATCCTGGAGATGTGGAGTCATGCTTTATGGAGGTCTTTGGAGTTGATAATCTTGTAGATAATGAACACCTGGATACCATCTGTTTGGATTTCCAAATGGCATGTATAACACTTGTTGAAAGGCTCCTTTGAGGTTTTTTTCTCAAGTTTTTCAAATTGAATAAGAAACAGTAAACAGAATAATTATAAATCTGAGATTATCTTTTTTTTTTCCTAGTCTACATTTGGATTGCATTCCCTGCTGTTAACACTTGTGTACAGTTAGGAAATTTTCAGTAAGTTCTGAAGAAAATGCATTTTTCTGCTGTTGAGAATTCAGAAGCCATGAGGGCATGTGGTGAACTATACAAATGTGTTCCCAAAGCACTAAATGTTGCATGTGTCCTTTCTTGAAAAGAATTTATGTAAGAATACTTAATCAGGTTTGTAGTGTATTCTTACTGAGGGATCTATTTGATTTTAAAATTGCTGGATTTTTTTTTTAGTGGTGCTTAGTTGTCTGACCTCACCATATGTGACTGAAGAATTTAATGTAAATAAAATTGAATTGTAACATAATTGAAACCCAAATAAATTATATATGTGTCCTTACAGTATACTTCTAAAAATGCCGTGCATAACTCAAGAAAGGTGTATACTGTGCCTAGCTAAAGTTAAACTAGAATTTGACTGTATAGTTACTGGCCTACATAATGCAAGAGATAATACTGTCTAGCAAAATGCCCATTTAGTGTAAAAACTTGAAGTAAGTAGAACTGAAGAACTACCAGCTGCTTAGGGAAAAAGTATTACGGGTCTGGTATCCATAAAACTGTGGTTTTGACATTCTTCCTCTTAAAGTCAAATGGGCTAATTATATGTACTGAAAATCTGCAGTCATTGGAATGCAGCTATACCTGCCTGACTTCAGAAATGTTCTAATTCTGCCTGGCAAACTATTTACTTGTCTTTCTTTTTCATCTGGAAGATTATTAAGTCAATTCTGTTTGGTTGTCTTGACAAGAGTACATGATAATTAAAATATTGAGATCAGTAGGAGTAATCTTGTGGCTTTATTTAGTCCTTAAATGCAAGGATTTGTAATGCATACAAGGCAAAGGAGTATGAAAAAATACTAAGAATTTAGTACTGAGGAGAGCTGAGCAGTCAAGATACAGAGAGGTGTCAGTAGTATGTATACTAGGTGTCTGATATTAGACAACAATGAAGTAAAAGACTTGAAATATTTTTTTTTTAATTGAGTAAAAACAAGCAGGTTTGTATTATACCACAAAGTGTTCTACAAACATCTACCAGGGAAATTAAAACAAAATATCCTCCCTTGGGAATTTCTGCCTATTCCAACTAAAGCTGTGTATATAATGTGAATGCCAGGAAATTCTGAAACACTTCTGAAATCTCTTGTGTTGTTCTGTTTTAGCAACTTCATTGTGCAGTGGTTGGAAATGAAAATGCCAAGCGATATTTCGAGGCAGTGCAAGGATCAAAGGAACATCAAGGAGAGCTTTTTGGGATCCATAATCTTTTCAAACTTAGGACTCATGGGTCCTGTCTTACCAAAGACATCCTGGAGGTGTGAAGTCTTGCCCTTTAACTTTTGTATATTAGTTTTGCATTTTCCCTTTCCTCATTAGATGTTTTGTCATAATTTTGAATGGAAACACTTCATGAAATGGAACTGTGAAACTTAAACACTACCTGTCAATTCAGTGCCTTAAATGAAATAAGCATGCTCGTTTCTCTGATGAAGATCAGATAAATTTTTTAAATCAAACAAAAAAAATGAATAAAGTTTGCATTATGGTTTTCAAAAGTCTGCTATTTCTATTCCTAACAAAAATACTGCAACTTATTTTTTGATACTTTCATCACATATTATGAACTTTAGGCACCAGTACCTTTTATTCATCAGTAGCTCAGAGTGACTTTTTTCAGACAGAATTCTGATTATAAAATATCTTTAATGATTGTAGTAACCTTTTTATAGTACAGTTGGAGATGTCAAAAACTGTTTAATAAAATATGTTTTATAAAGCTGTATGTAACACTATTATAGAGTGAAGGCAAATGACTGAGGCTTCATATTTTAGTATTCATTTCTTAATTACTCTAAAAAGACTGTGGCCCAATTCAATAGCATGTAGTGCAAACTGGTTTTAAGTATATGCAGTATTACACCTTTTTCTATCCAGCATATTTGCTGCAGCAAGCCTGTATCTTGAAATCTATTGCAGCTTTATTCTGGATTTCTTCCATCTCTTATTTTGCCTATGCTAGGAAGAGTCTAGGGCATCTGATACTGCAGTATAAAGGCAGCATAACCGAAGCGTGATGTGGTGTGAAAACACATACTTTGGGGATATCAAGCTCAAAACCTATTTAAATTAAAATATGTTGTGTAGTATGAGCACTGTAGCAGGTATTCTACTATGGAAAAAAGTTTAAAATTATTAAAACAGTGTGTGCATAAGCTCCTCCCAACATATGCAATGTGTTGCTTTTCCTGCAGGTTAGGCAATTGATCAAAGAGCAGGAAGTGTATTACCAAAATATGTCACAAAGTGGACTTTGCTAATTGTACTTTTAGTGGTTACACCTCTGTAGAAAGAAACAAAGACTTCTATTTTCTAATTTTTTGTTAGCCTGAACAGATACAATTTTTATTACGTGTGTTCTTTGTTGTTTTAGAGGGAAGGCCGAGTAGAAGCAGGAGTCATGACAGCAACTACATGGCTAAAGGAAGAGACTCCTTCATGCCTCTTTGGAAAGGTGAGGTGTCTGTGTAGACTCTAGTTCTAGTTCTCAGTATTCTAGTTCTCTAGTAACTCTAGTTACTGATACAATGGTGGTAAATTTGGACAGTGCGTTGTTAGGCTGGTAATACATCTACCCTAGATAGCACTTGCCAATTTTATTGTCTACTTGTCCCTGGCTTTATATATCGTAAAACATTAGATAATGTCATGCTGTCTGTATTCCTTTATTTAAAATGGAATATTCTTAATATCTGGTAATATGACCTTTACAACACTTGGATATTCCCAATATGAATGAAGGTATTACTAACATACTGTTGTTGCAGAGCAATACCATTTACTGAAGCATTGTTCTGTAGTGTCTTAAAATGACAAGTCTTATGACATGACATGATACAGTAGGACAGCTTTCTGATGAAGAAGTCAGTTGAGAATCTGACACTATTGTTTAGAAGATTATGGTTAGGGAATTGTGGAGAGGTATACAGTTGGTTTAGAGGATTCAAAGCTTGCTTTAGGTTTTGTGGACCTCTATGGAAGACAGGGGCCATTTAGTTGATGTAGTAAGTCAGTGATTCTCATCACCTCACTGGTGTGATCAATGCTGGTGTTTTTTTTGTTTTGTTTTTTTTTTTCAGTGATGTAGCTGATTTGATTTCCTTCTGCAACAATCATTTCTTCCTCTCCTTATCCCTTTACCACCTTTCCCCATCCCCAAAAAGATTGGTTTTAATGGGAACGTTTTTATGAATGGTTTTGACTGAACACTGTGTGGAAAATCATAGAATCATGAAACGGTTTGGGTTGGAAGGGACCTCTGGAGGTCATCTAGTCAAAACCCCCTGCACTGGGCAGGGACATCCCCAACTAGATCAGGTTGCCCAGAGCCCTGGCAAGCCTCACCTTGAATGCCCAACCACGTCCCTGGGCAACCTGTTCCAGTATTCCACCACCCTCATGGTGAGGAACTTTTTCCCAATATCCAGTCTAAATCTACTCTTCTTCAATTTAAAACCATTGCCCCTTGTCCTTTCACTACAGGCCTTTGAAAACAGGCCCTCTCCAGCCTTTCTGTAAGTTCCCTTTAGGTGCTGGAAGGTCACTAATAGGTCCTCCTGAAGCCTTCTCTTTTCCAGGCTGAACAATCCCAGCTCCCTCAGCCTGTCTTCATAGGAGAGGTGTTCCAGCCCCCTGATCATTCTCGTGGCCCTCCTCTAGACCAGCTCCATCAGGTCCATGTCCTTTCTGTATTGAGGGCTCCAGAACTGGACACAGTATTCCAGATGAGGTCTCACCAGAGCAGAGTTAAGTGGCAGAATCACCTGTCTCGATCTGCTGGCCACGCTTCTTTTGATGCAGCCCAGGATGTGATTGGCCTTCTGGGCTGCCAGTGTGCACTGTTTGCTCATGTCCAGTTTCTCATCCACCAGCACCCCCTTTTCTGCAGGGCTGCTCTCTATCTTCTTATCCCCCAGCCTGCATTGATAGTGTGGATTGTTCTGACCCAAGTGTAGGACCCTGCACTTGGTCTTGTTGAAGCTCATGAGGTTC
>VWZO01006667.1:994-22672 GCA_013396975.1 Bucco capensis
TAGGTTTAACTAGAGTGTCCTTCTCTTAGATGGAAGGCCTTACAGGGCTAAACGAGCTCCATCTGCCCGGATTTGGAATTAGAGTTGTCCTTCTGCTAGGCTGACTGCCAGAAGGCTAATGGGCTCATCCTACCCATGGACATGTACTATCTGATCTTTCGGTTTAGACCTGTCTGGCATGGGAGACCCTACCAAAGGCATATACCATTGCCAGCATAGCTCACAACTGCATAAATGTACACAGGCTTCTTTCCCACTCAAAATGATTAGGGCAAGGCATTTACTCCCTACTTTTCTGCCACCCACATGGATTATAGGAACATGGGTTTCACGAACCTCACTTAATAAGTAATAAGCTTAATGTTCCCTCTGCTGTTGGCACAGTTATCTCACCAGGGCCCAACTGATTTTCAGACTGCCCCAAAGGGCATAAAGAGGTATTTTACACCTTGTTAGATACACTGTGATCTGTAAGCTGTGTTTAACTGCTTCCATGCTTCATCACTTACCTCAGAGAAGATTCATGAGGTGTGTCCTTTCTCAGAATGCCAGGATATGAAAAGATTGCTGCTGTCAGGATGAGGGTCCAGTAGCAAAGAGGTTAAAAAAATCACTGCTCTTTTTGCAAAGCAGATACAGATCATTCACATGTCCCTGGAGGTGTTTAAGAAACATATAGATGCTCTACGTAGGGACATGGTTTAGTGGTATGTTAGTGCTAGGTATGTCACTAACATAGGTTGGACTTGATTTTAGAGGTTTCTTCCAACTTAATGATTCTGTCCTTTTGAATACTCCTATTCCTTTTCCTAGAAGAAATAGGTTTAAAAGGCATGTGAAAGCATTTGTTATTGAAGGGGTGTCGTGGGTGGCCAGCCTCAGGTTAGCTCTGCTTTGCAAGACCAGAACAGCCACGTAGAGTTCATTTCAAACTATTTTAAGACACTACTGTAGCTACTATGAAACACATAGTGAATCCAGATATATTATGTTGATTTAGCAGTTTGGTTTCCAATTAAGAAGTGTAAATCCATTTATTTGTTGCCCTAGATCTAAATGTATGTCTTAGATGTGATTTTTTTATTATTCTTTCATGCATCTATGAGAACTCTCAATTACATTGGGTTTGGGTTTTTTGGTTGTTTTTTTTTGCTGTGGAACTTTTTTCCCTTGCATTTTTAATCCCCTTTTTTATGGAAGAAGTTTCATTTTGAAATAAGACATGCTGTGGAAATTCAGTTCTGTTGTTTGAGCTACTGTTATTTGGTTTGCATTGCGATCAATAGCACAAAAAATACAGCTGATATTAAATATTGAAATAATTTCTCTTACTTTTTGAATTTGGACCTTTTGATGGTTCAAGACTTTCCTAGGTTGTCTGTAAACTGTCTTTTGAGGGCACTCAAAGACAATCCTGAAGATTGTATTTGTCAACAGGGATAATGGGAGGTGTGTTCCACCTGGTGGAGGAATGGATGCTGGCTAAACTTTGTATTTTTGTGGAACTTCACTAGTTTCGTGGACAGTTTTCAGGATGTATTCTGTGTACAGATCTTTTAAAAAGTACTATTTTGCATCTGAATGGAAAAATATACATATAAAATTTCATCCTGAAGACAAGATCATTAATTTCACAAATTGGTTCATAAGACACGTTCTGCAGTATACTTACATATCTTGTGGTGCCGTGTTCTGTCTTCTTAACTTAAATCTAATTTAATAGGGAGTTTGGTCTAGCTATAGTTGATCTTAGAAAATAAGCTTTAAGTATAAATGTGTCACATATGCTTTGCGTGAATTCAAATTATGTGACTGTCATCGTTTGTCTAGAGTGATTGTCCATCTGTTGTCTTTTGAACAGAGTGTTTTATAAAGAATGACAAACTTTTTTTTGTGACTGATTCTGAAGAAGAGATTCCTCATTGCAAAGCCTAAGTTTGTTAAAATTATTTGTGGACATCCAATGAGATTTTTCTTCAGTAGTATCAGTTTCTTGCTCTCTCCAGCAAATGATTTTTCATGCTTAGTATATGGGGGAAAAAAAGCTTAAATCTAAAACTCTACTAATGCAAACTCCTAAGGATTCTGATGAAAACTCAACTGATGTATGAGCCCTTGGCGGACTCCAGAGGAAAGATTGTAGTGATGTCTGAATTAGCACCTGAATGCCTAAACATCTGAACTAAACAGATAACTGGCATTTTACAGAATGTCAATAAATTGGAGTTTGGCTTCTAAGTTGATTCAGAATCAACTGTGCTTGGAAGTGAAAGCTCAGCATCTTCTCAGAACTATGTGCGGACTTAGTAGGTTTTTAAAACCTTCATTCTTATCATATTTAGCCTTAACTTCCCAACAACTGTAATGGTCCACAGAAAACACTTCAAGATAAACGCATTATCAGGTTTTGAGATTTTCTTATTTTTGTAAATAATAAGACCTGGGGGGCAAAATAAGGGCTATATTGTGGATTAAGTGAAATATCTCAAGGCTGTGCTTTTCTGATAACCGAACCTGAAGTGACCTTTCTCAGACACAATTACAGAGCTGTATGTTTTTCCTTTAATTTCATCAGGGGTTTAATTAGTATACAAATAAAACTTCCCTTATCTTCCTTTCTACCTAATTGGCTTGTCTTCACTTATATATGAAGAATGTGAAAATGGGCTGTAATTAGGGTGACCGTGTTAACCTTTTTTTCTCAAATGTACTGTTGCCTAAAGGCCTCAAGGCCTAAAAACAGTGCTTTGGATTATTGCTTTGCAATCACTATGGCTCTCCCATAGGTTTTCTCATGAGCAGAAGGGCTTTGGGTGCTGCAGGTTCCCACTGCTTAACGGGATCTTCATTCTTCTGCCCACTAAATGTTTATTGATTATCTCACTGCTCCACACTCAGCCTCCAACAACTTAATATCAGGTGACAGTCAGGAGAGTTCTCCAAGTAATTAGAATGGAGCATTGAGGGAACAATTAGGAGCAGAGTTATTAAACTTGATTTATCCTATTCTCTCCTGAACACTTTCTTGGATATCAGAACATCACACTTCACAATCTACCCTGGCTGAGAAATTAGTGGCTAACCTGCTGCTTATCATTGTTGCCTTGCTGCCTTGAGGCACACCCTCTTGGTTTCAGTCACTCAGCTGGAAATATTAGAGTCCATAAAGTTTATCAAGGGTTTTAATTAGATCAATCTGAAGAAGAAAAAAAAAAGAGAGGCTTAGCAGCCGTTATTTTAGAATACTCCACACTGTATTTGAGCAATTTCCAAGGCTTGACTTTAACCCACAGTAACAAGGAACTTTTAAGTGAATCCTGAAACTGCTATTAGAGAGCTAAAATCAGTTTACTTTTTGTTTAGCTGTTGCACTTTTATAGGTGAAGTCTGAAGCCTTTGGAGATTTCTGTAAATAATGATGAAAGTTTTGAATATAATAAAGCAGCTGTTCAGTGATATATTTGATTTAATCATTTCTATATTGCTTTGTCACCAGCTCCTGTGGATTGCTGGCCATGCCTCTCAAGAAGTTAGGCTTTGTGATTTTATCCCTGTTATCGTCTCATTAATAGGCCTGTGCTTGCAATTGGTAAGCAAGATTAGTTAGCAGCTTCTTGAAGATTTTGACACCTAGTGGGCCTTTTCAGCATTTGTGGTCAGTGATGAAAGGTTTATGTGGGAGCAGCCAACTCCTCAGCCTCTGTAGAAGGGGAACTATGTAACAAAAATGAAGTAAGTATGTATAATATTACTATTAGCCTGTCTTTCTTCACTCACTTAGATGACTACAGTCTTGAAGCCACACTCTGTTCCAGAGCCTCTATATCAAAAGTTGCTTGCATCAAAATACTAGCAGAATTATCTGTTCTGCTCTGGCAAGAACTCAGTCCTCTGTCTGCACCTTAAAAAGAATTTTTTTTTCTGTCAGATGGGAAAGCAGGGTGGACAAGAGACATTGTTCTTTGTTCAATAAATTTTATTTGTCGAAAGATGGAAATATGAGTGGCAGGAGTTTTCAGAGCTCTTTCCTCAGTGCTGACAGCCCAAACCAAGCAAACAGTATTATTACTGGTGTAACAACAATAAATGAAAGAAGGTAACATTACTTGTTCTTAAATTAAAGATGGCTCCTGTTATCCTTGCTAATCCACATCTGATTTCTTGGAAATAACTTCTGTGAAAATCTGATAGTTCACAAATTCAGATGTTGAGACAGGGCTTTGATAGCTGCCAGTGGCATTAGGGTAGAATTTCTGAAAGCAACACTTCTGTCTTTGGATATCTTTATGCTAATAGTGCAATGGAAGAATGAGATCTCTGTTTATCTTTTCTTAGGTGAAAAATAGTGATCTTCATTAAAAATAATGACATAAGAGGCAGAATGGAATTATTCAACCTCCAGTAATTTGAGCAAGACTAACATTTACGGGGTTTAGAATTTTTTAAATAAACTCCTGACTTTTTTTCCTTACAGCAGTGATTAATCTAAGCCTGGATTTTGTAAATTGCTGAATAGAGAGTTCAGATTGTGGTGCTGTACTAAAATTCCAAATACACTGTTGAAATAACTGGCTGCTTTTTTTTTTTCCTGAGAAATGTTTGAAGAAAACTTACGGCTTTCCAGGGATTTAATTTCTTCTGCAGGTTTATGCTGCACTTTGTTTGTAGACCTTTTTTCTAGTTTGTTTTTTTTTTTTAATTGTCTTTAAATTTGCCTAGGTCTGAAGTCTTTTCAGAGTAGTTGAGGTTTCAGTGCCCTCCAAATTTTTATCAGCCTTTTTTAATAGACTGTTCTTAATACTTACCCACAGCATGATACATATTCTCTGTGTTCCACAGTCCAGGTCAAGTACTCCTGAGTACAAATTATGTGGAGTGTTCTTAGAACTCAAGTGAAAAACATAGCCATAAATTTTAAAAACAAGGTGCAGGAGCTCAGTCTTGCAACTGTGAGGACTCTACTCTCCTTTTACATTGATTTAAAATCTGTCAGGGAATTTGCATTTTGTAAAAGAATGTTTATAGCCACCTAATAATTTCTTTCTAAAAAGGTAATTAGCAGCTGTAAGTAAAAAGTACCATTTAGCAAACTATGGAATCACATTATTAATACTCCAGTCTATAATAGTACTGATTTATCCCAGCACAAAGGAGTAGCAACTAGCCATTTTCTATATTAATTAGTTCTGTCTGCTGTTTGTCATCTATTGGATTGATCTGAATTGATTTAAAGTGTGTTATATTAATTCTAAGTCAGAGAGAGACATTACAAAAATACACGTACTGTTTTGCATATTGGAAAACTGATGTTAAAATAGGAGAGCATAAAGTGTTGCTTTATTCTTAGCAAGAATTGCAGCAAAACTGTGTATAATGCACTCACAGAGGATGTTAGATTACTTTTTCTTAATCCTAAAATTTCTGAATATGCTACTTTGTTTATTCCATTTCTTTGAGAATTATTCTCTTTAATGTTCATTTTAAATTAAGTTTTGAGAATATTCTATTCTTTTTAATGCTATGTTATTTCAACTGTATATAGATTTGGTACCTGTAGCATAGTATATGTACTTGTTTGATCATCAAATCACTTTATTTTATAAAAAAATTTGTACATAGGGATTATCTTAAAAACTGGTAGGTTCTGAGTTAGTAATGTTTTTGCTAGAGAATTCATAAAACCTTAGTATGTAATGGTCCACACCTACTTCACAGTCAGTCTGTTTTCCACTTTGTTTAATAGCCTGTGGCATAAATTGAAGTTAATTATTTGGGCTGACAAGTAACTCTGCTTTCTATCTGCTTGCAGAGACTCTCCGAGGCAAAGATGGAGCTGAGAAGAAAAGATCAATCTCTGCATCAGTTCAATAGACTTCTTACCCAGCTGGAGCAGGACAAACGTCGACTGAAAGAGAGCATCCATGATGCAGAGAGTGCCCTCTGCATGGGAGCAAAGTGAGCGCTGGGACCTTAGGGAGATCACTTAAAACGGACAAAAGATCAATTCTCACTTTCATGCACAGGGTTTTAGCTCTGGCTAATGTAATGCTAGAAAACAAAAGTACCTCTGTATGTCTTTGAAATTCAGTGTTAGTCTTCTAAAAAGAAAACTGTTAGTTCAAGATAGTAGATGGTACATTTTCTGTAGTTATCCTGTAAGAGTGCTCCAAATTCTATGTCCTGAAATAGCATGGGCATATTTGTTTGCCAGTTATGTTACAGATTTGAAAACATCTCTTTGGCAGGTCCATAACACTCTCTTTATTTAAGAAATGATTGTTTGTTTTCTCTATTTCCAAGTCATTTTTTTATACAGAGCTGCAATATATGTACAATGAATACAGAAACTCCAGTTAGGTGATGGGTTTTATCTGCCCAAGCAGATGAAACTTGTTTTTGGACCTAGTTTTATCTGTGAAAAAGAGTGATCTTTCAGCTGATTTTAGAGAGGTTTGGATTTAGACTTAACCCCATGCCTTTTTATACCATAACCTGGAGACTGGAGGGACATGTTCAGGTACCAGTTTTGAAGACTGGTAGTCAAAAGGTTTTCTATTGACTTGACTGAAATTATTACTAGCTTCTTACAGTCATATAGTCAAATAAAAAGATGATTCTTTGCAGACTCTGTTTGTCTGTTTCTCTTATTGTAGTATGTACTTTGAATTTTGTTAGTCCATGGCAAAGATTTAAAAGAAGTTTAATTTAAAATTAAAATGTCTCATTTTAGCTGGGATACATTTGGCCTCTGAAAAACAATAGCTTAGAAGCTTCAAGGCTTTTTATGCACAAGTGAAATAATGTGATTGATACAGTTATCAGTGAAATGTTTAACTAGCTAATTAAAATGGCAAATGTTATTTAGTGTGAGTGTATTATAACATATATGTCCTGAAGAAGGATTTGTTCTGGAAATCTTGCCCCTTTTCACTCTTTTTACCCGTCCTGGTAAAGATAATTCACTGTGATCCTTCTTATACTCAGAAAAGGTTATTTTAACATGAAGTGGGTTTTAAATTGTTTTTATTTCTGTATATTACATTTGAATATTGACAAAGCAAAACCCATATCATTTGTTGTTCTACCAGCTCTTCATAATAAATGTCTTTTTTTTTTCCTTTTGGAACATGTAAACAAAGTAGGTGAAATAAATAGACTTGACTTTTGTCCAGAAAGTGTTATTTTAATACCTCTTCTGTAACCTGAGTGATTCTAAGTAATTCATGGATGTCTTTCAAGTTCTTCTCTAATGTGTTGTACAGCTTTAAAGGACAACAAGAAGGCTGGTTCAGTCTGAGAATGATTATCTTGCACCTGTGACCAGCAGTTCTGCTCCACGTTCTTCCAGAGTAGGAAGCAGAATTATTGTGTCTGATAGCAGTGAACTTGGCAGAAAGTTAGTAGCTTTTTGGTCTTTTCTCTGCTAGATAGAAACTCTAGCAACCCTTCGTCCCAGCTATTGTGTAAAAGATGATATGAAGCGTGTTCCTCATGCCTGAACTACATTTCTGGATAATAATCCTCAAGAATAATTCTACGATCCAATTCTAATTTCCCTTACACCTGTAGGAGTTGATAAATGTATGAAATATGATTGAATGAAATGGAGATCTTGGCAGGTAGGGGTGCAATAGATTAATTTTTAGAAAACTTTTTTCCTAGGAGCTGTAAACAAATATTACTATACTTTTATTTACAGAATTTTTAAAGACAATAAATAACTGTAGTCAAGGTGCTTTCTTTTTGCAAAAGTAAGAACCTGGTGACCACCTATTAACCTCGGTCCAAAATTCCATCTAAAGATACTTTGTTTTTATAATGAACACCTGAGAATATGTGAGGAAGAGACTAAATTCTATGTCAGTAACAAATTAAGAAATTAATTATTTTGAACTGGCTCTCTAGAGCTGACTTCACCCAGACAAATAGGAGTCACTACATAAATGAGGCCAGCAGAGAGGGTGAACAGCATGTCCCTGTCAATCTCATCCAAAAAAAGGCAGTATCCTGAAAAGAGAAAAATCTATGTGGCAGCTTTAATAGAACTGTAAAAGCCAATCCTGCTTTTTTGGCCACCTTCCTGTATTTGCTGTTAGGATAGTATGAAACAAGAAATGAGGAAGCAGCAGTCATTCCAGGCAGAAGAACTTTATGGTTTTGACATGTTTTAGGAAATGGAAGAGCTCAAACAAAACATTCACATAGCTGGCAAGGTAAAAGATAGTCTTGGAATATTAAGGTGTGTCAGCTTTTCTGGCATAGATTCCATTAGATTTCCTGTAGAGTTTTGTTGGTCATGCTGTCCTATTCTTCTTAGTCATATGATACTATGCAACTTTAATTCCAATTTTGTCAATGCTTCAGATGAGACCAAGGTTTTTTATGGTAGCGTAAGTGATCAAAGCTATCTTTCTTACTGAAGCCTTAATCTATGAAAAGGGATGAGACTAGTATTTCATTCTCCAAACTTTTATTTCATGAGGATAGAATCCTTTCTGGATTTGGGACAAGGACCAGTGGAATGTTCAGGTTTAGAGAAGACAGGAAGACTTATATGCATATAAGTACATAGTTGTTAGACCCATATAACTGATGGAAAGAGAATTTGTCAGTATTTTCCAGTACGAGAATGTAATCTCTTCCTGCTAGAGCCTGGACTCCATTCATGCCCTTTTTATCAAAGATCGCAGATTTCTTCTCCAAGAACATGACAGTTGTTCATTGATGTGCCTGTAAGTACAGCTAGTTAAATTGCTCATCCACAACAGATGATCCATCTTTCATATAGAAATGTATGAAATGGTGGAGCATAAGCTATTTTTTAGGGTTTGCATTGGAGATACAGAAAAGAGAGATACAAATGCTATAGTTTGCATTGTATCAGTAATTATTTTTAAATACATGATGCATGTAAAGTAGCAGAAAGTAAGTTTCTACTTCAGTAGATCTTTGGTTCTATTAACTACTTTTTTTTCCTCTCATGTAATAGAGACCATGACTTTATTACTATTCATATGGAATCTGTGGAAGGCAGCCTTCATAAGGTAAGAATTTGAAGTGTTCCTCTGCATTTGTATTTTCAAAGACATTGGGATTTTTACAACTGATATTCTCAGGGAAGGAGGGGAATTGAAGTTGTTGTAAAGCAACTTCCTTTCCTCAGAGCTTAAATTTGCATCTTCAAGTTCTTTCCCCTCTAAAATCTATTCATATTTAGTGAAATAAAATACAGTTTTATAGTATACGGACTTCTTAATTTTAATATAAAACTTATTAGAAAATTCACCTTCCATTTCTTAATAACTGAGCACTGTTTCTGGTTACCAAGTGAAGACTACTGATCTTGGCAAAAACTGGTAAATGCTGCAGAGTTAACTCTACTGAGTAAGGTGGAGGTGATCTGTTGAAGTCACATACATGGTGGCTATATGACATTTGGCTTTGCGCATGCAACTTTAATCTTTGATACATGGTAAATAAAATAAGGAAAACACAGGGCCTATATAATAAAATACTTTAATGATTTAAAAAAACCCCGAACAACTTGAGAAATAATCTTATGTTGTCTCTTTGACTTGTTCTATTTTGCCCTGATACAGTATTCTTTGAAGGTCCAACAAAATGGTGTATCTTCATTATTTGGTAGAAAGGGCTGTTTTTAACTCTAGGTCTAGTGGCTGATCGTTTTATAACTGTTTGTAGTCCAGAGCAACACAGAACAAAAGAAGTACTTTTATTACCTTGGAGTGTTCATTTCCCTTATCACATCTTGAATTCCCAGCAATATGGGAATCTGTTCCTTATTTTAGTTTCTGTGTCCACGAAAACTTGTTAATTTAATTTTCAAATACCTTTTCCAGGTTTCTCTTTCCTTTAATGTTCACATAAAGTGACAGTACCTAAACTATGTGTTTTAGCTGCAGACTGTGCTGATAGATTATGTCTTCCTCTGTGTGCTCATCATCTTCATACTGGTTTCTTTCAAGTTTGGGAAATGCTCTATATGCACAAAGGTTGAAATGTTTGGGGAGAGGTTATAGGGAATGTCATGTGCTTAGCACTGATTTTCCTGGTGCAGTGAATGGATTGAGAAACTGCCAGCATTCTTTGAAAATTTTAATTACCACATCTGCTTCTTATCTTAGTTCTTGATGTGCATATTGTTAGGCCCAAATACGTTGTTACTGAGCAGCAGAGTAATATATCTTTTCTGATTTGTCAGCCTAAAGAATGACGGAAACATAAGAACTTGAAATGTCAGGATGCTCCTTTCATAGGAACTAAAAAGAATTGATTGTAAATAATTCATAATTTGACATATAATTTCTCTTGGAAGAACAAAGGGAAAATATTGATCTTTGTTTGGGAAATATCTGAAATGTAAACCCTATATCACAATGGTAGCTAATTATTTAACATTACTGAGCATGGCTTATGTTTAAACGATTAAGTTTACACTGTTGTTCTTAAAGTTTTTCGTACACAGTGAAAAATGAGGAAGTAGATGAAATAGTAGTAGGAACCACAAGCATGTCTTGTCCCCTATAGAAATTCTAGGAACTGCTTTTGTTTTCAAGAAAAAGGAATCAAAAGAAAATGGATAAAGTTCAGAATCATATGGAGTTGAGCAAGTTATTAGCTGCAGGTATATTTATGGGAGTTTGAACATTGTGGTATTTCTATATTGAAGTATTCATGAGCAAATATCCACAAAATTCCACTCTATCACTTGCAGGATATGTGTTATCAGTGCATAATGCTAAATTTTTGCCTAAGGGCTCAAAGGGAATTTACAGACATCCCTAGTAATCTTAGACTCAGGGTAAGATGGTATACACTGATACCCTTTAAAGCAACCTCATTCCTTTCTGTACTCTGTCACTTCAAGAATTCCAGAAGGCACCAGTGTAGGTGCTAGGTCATTTGCCTTCAGGGATGCCTGACTGTAACAGATAGCAAACAAAACGACAGAGCAGAGCTGAGGGAGGCAATCTCTGTGAATGCTTTTAATACAGCTCTAGACGTGGGATCTTTTACAAGACTTACTGCCCCTCATGTGGCTGGATGGAAAATCTAAAAGTATATATTTGGCTTTGTCAACAAGTGCTTGAGCATACTTGTGCCGAGAATGATTCTTTTAAGACCATTTCAGAGCTACCTTTTAAAATCATCATGAATATTTATGAAGCATGAATGTTGAAGAACTTGAGTTTGTGCTATGCTAAGAGAGTAAATATTTTTAGGAGCTAGTTCCATCTCCTTCATAACCTGAAAGATATTCTTTAGAAGTTTATTTTTTGTCTTATCCTGGGTCTTGTCATGTTAGCTGTCTTGATCTGAATTCTGGAGATGGATTATTTGCACAAGAGTTCCCTGATACCATTAAATAAAAGTTCTTTCTTGGTTTTATGCCATCCAAATATTGATGATAAATATAATGTGCAAAGCAAATGTTTTACCAGATTTGTTTATAAAAAAAACACTACCAACAGCAAGCAAAGGACTCCAATGAGATTTTGTTTGGTTCAGTTTTATTCCCATAAATATTAAAGACGACCAAAAGCTAATAAATCTTTACTGGAAGAGTTTGTAGAAGAAATTTCATCTACTTGAAGTTCAAAACCAGAGTTTTCTTAAAAGTTGTTCTCATTGTAAGAGAAAGCATTTAAGTAAATGTCTTCTTTTTAAAGCCCATTTGCCACCCTCTCTTGTTTTATGTTAGAACAGAGCTAATTCTGTTTAGTGATTTTACTTGTCAGCTAAGTCTCTTCTAACTGTACTTTCTGAAGTTAATGCCATATTTCTGTAGATGGTGTCTGCTTCTAGAAGTATGATTCTTGATATTTATAATTACTACTGTGGATCAGTATGCAGAAAGATTCTTTCTTATACTTGCTACTGTGGAGACCAAGGTCACTGCTAAATCCTGTGTACCCCACTGAGGAGCCATAAAGGTCACCTCTGTGGAGAGGACAGGATATGACAGGTGACCCTAAACTGAATACCTAAACTAGGTATTCCATTCCTTATATGTCATGTTCATTATAAAGCTGAGGGATCATGAGGATTAAGCTCTTCAATGGTCAGCATCTGAGGAGGACTGTCTGTTCTGCCATCAATCCCAATCCATGTGTTCCTGATTCCTGTCTGTACTGAGTCCAGTCTAGAACTTCCCAAGAGCCTGCCCACGGTATCAGTGCTGACAGTGGCACAATTGCCATCACAAGGTTGGGTTCAATATTGGGTTTGTATATATTCGTTTATCTTTAATTTTGTTGTTATTGTTTTCATTGAAGCTGTTTTCTTTTCCAGTCCGTAAGTCTCTCTCCATTACTCCCTCTCTCTTCCCATTTGGGAAGGGAGAAGGATTAAGAGAGCATTTGTCTAGTGGCCAACCCAGCCCTAACCCTTTTTATGTGTGAAAAATAAATGAATTCTTGAAACATTTTCCCCTGAAAAATACGTTAAGTTATTGTTGTTATAAATATGTCCCTGTTATACTTGTTGATAAACTGTATTTCATTACTAATTTCTTCTGTACTTCTTAATATCATGTTTACATAAGCAGAGTAAGAGGTGTTAAATCTGTTCATTTTATACAAGTAGACTCTTTAATATGTAGTTAATGACTTATTAGTTGTGGTAATCCTATCAGGGGAAGAAATCATTTTATGCTAGCTCTACTAAAATCTTCAGCCTTTGCTTTTTGTTGCCTCTCCATTTGAGTGATTGTGGTGGGTTAGCTGTGGCTAGCGGCCAGATGCCCACCCAGCTTTTCTCTCACTCTCTCAACAAGACAGAGGGACAAAATAAGATAAGAAAGCTCGTGTGCTGAGGTACAGACAGGGAGACTGCATACTAGGTACTGTCACAGTGTTGGCTTGGGAAAAATATTTAATGTATTTATTAAAATAGATTTGCATAGTGAGAAAGAAGAGAAAAAAATTACCATCCTCCTGCCTTTTAGGCTCAACTTCACTCCTAACTCCCCACTGCCCATGCTCTGAGGGGCAAGGGATTGCAGTCAGTCTGTAACAGCTCCTCTCTGCTGCCGCTTCCTCTTCATGCTGTTTTCCAGCTCTGCCATGGCCTCTCCAGGGACTTTAGTTCTTTCAGGAACTACCCACCTGCTCCGACATGGTGTCCTCCACGAGTTATAGCATGGATAAGTGCTCCAGCATGATGCTCTGCATCGGCTGCAGGGAGATACCTGATCTGGTTCCTCAAGTGCTAACTCCTCTCCCCTAGCTTCTTCTCCGGCTCTGGTGTTTGCAGGGCTGTTCCTCACTCTTTTTCTTCCCTCTACCTGTCTGGTGAAAATTGCCCTTTCTCAAATACGTTTTCACAGAGGGGCCACCAGCTTGACTTGGGGGGGTCAACTCGTGCCCTGCAGTGGGTCAGTTGGAGCCAGCTGTAACCAGCTGTGTCCTCCCATACCAGGCACTGCACCTGGTACAGTGCTGTCAGCCTCCCTAAATCCTGTTGTCTAAATTCTGCCTTGCAAAACAGCACTGGGGGAAGTCATTCCAGTGAGTCAGTCTGTACAGAGAAAATTTTTTCTGTTTCCCCTGATAGTCTTCAGTACTAAAGTTTTGACAAGCATTATAGGTTGGTGGAGTTTTCAGCCTGTCTCAGCCCTGGCTACTTAGGATTTGTCCATTTTATTGAGTTAATAAATTACTGTGTCTTCACAAGCCTTTGATAATAAGTCAGTAAAAAACACAAAACCCCTCCCCCAAAAAATCTTTTTCCCAACACCAGTTAGCAACCTACTCGTTCTGCCATTTTAGGACAGTTCAGGGATCAAAGCACCTATTCAGTGTGCTTCTTTTTCTTTTGGCACTTAGTCAGAAAAATTCTTCTTCATCCACTTTATTTCTGATGGTTGAAAAGCAAAACAGCTTCCATGCAGACCCATCAGAGGTTGTACCTTTGAATGTCTCCACTGCTGTGTTTCACTGCTTCACTGTTGCTCCCATTACACTACTGTTTTTTCCTCTAAAATTTCCCTAAACTGGCTGTGCATGAGATTTGGGCACCATAGTTCTATCAGGTGGAAAAAAATCTGAGCACGGTACTTTCCATACTGTTATATATTTGTAAAATACAAAGGCAAAATTATTTTTCTGTATTGAATTTAATTTAATACAGAATAAAGAGACAGTTGGAGATGGGGTGAGACTACTGAAGACTTGAGAAAAAGTAACATGTAGCATTAGATTGCTATTTCTAATGTGGCCCATCGCAATAAAATGCATTTCCTTATAATGGTTGTTTTATGGCCTCTAAGAAATGTAGGATTAAGCCCATATACATCAATGAAAACACTCAGTGTAAATGGTGTTAATTGTTAGTTTTACCAAGAAGACCACAAATTTATCAGGCCTTGAAAAGACAGGACAGTTACGAGACTTAAGGTAGCTGCCACTAGCAGACTTCAATAGATGTGACCTACTACTTATATGTGTACTGATAAGCCACATTTCTCTGAGTTAACTGAGATCTATCATTATTTAGTTATCTCAATAATGATTTATAAGATCTTCTTTTAGAGATCTCAAGTTGAAAACTTTTTCCTAGCCTAATGTCACGCCTAGAGCTAGTTTTTCTGTGTGTTTAGACACAAAACCAGACTGAAGCCTCCTTGTGTGCATGCTGAGGGTCTATTCATCACTTTGGTCCTTAGTTGTTCTAAACAGGCCCTATCACAAGCTTGTTGAAATAGTGGGTATGTGTACATGCAGTAAAATCACAAAGAAAACCCAGTTAGAATATTAAAATTCTAAATGACTGCTGTAAGAAGTTTATAGTAGGAAACAAGCTATTATTTCTCCGTGCTCAGGAAAAAAATGCAGTAAAAAGATAACTTTTTCTCCTCCTCCATCTCTATTTTGCACATCTTCATTTCATGTTTTATTAAAGAGTTCCCCCCCGCCCTTAGTAATCTGACTTTCTTAATCCTTGTTGCAAAAGATCAGTTGTGCAGGACATACAGGTGTTAGCACAGCTGGCTTCCTGATGACAACTCTGTCCATATAGCTGTCTAGTGTGTCATCACTCATATTGTTCAGTGTCATTCTGACCTAGCCAAGCTAAAAATGGCACTCTAGCTCAAGAGGGATTTGAAAACCTTGACAAACTGAAGATAAGACATTGCTGAATGTCATATCCATGTGCTTAACTGTTTTCAGTTTAGATATACCTAAATAACTAATTTCAGTTATTTGTCTTCTTGGTCTTTTGTTATTTTTTTTTAAAGGCTGGATACTTTTATGTAGTTTGCCTTCAGTAAGTAAAAATACTTGTTTGGAGAACTGTGGAATTACTCATTATATTAACTGTTATTTTCTTAAGATACAAGTTCGTTTTCAGCTCAAGGTCACTAAAATGCATTCATAGGAGATGTATTATAGTGCACATCCTGCAACAGCAGTGAAGCTTAGGTGCAGTTGTCAATGTTTGCAAAAAACAACTCTGGATCAAATTAACAACATATTCAACAAAGCATGTAGTGTGTGTGGGTATAGTAGTAGTACAAGAACGCTTGAACTGATCTTAGATGTAAGTCTGGGATGGTAACCTACTCTGAAAATTAATTTCCAAAATCTTGATGAGTCTATAAGAAGAAGAAAAACCAACCAAACAAAACCCCAAAAACCTCAAACAAAAAAAACCTCCCAAGCAAATAAACAAACAAAAAAACCCCACCCAAACCAAACCAAACAAGACCAAGCATACACAAAACATCAGTTCTGTGAGGTACGTATCTCTACACACAAATGCTCTTATGGAGTAATTAATGTTCTTTTAAAAAACACATGTGACATGGTTTATATTGTAATTACATGCAGATTTACATGGCTGTAATCAATAAGGATAGGCACTAAATCTGTATGCTAACACAGAAATTCTAGTAGATTTTCAGTTAAGTGAAATATTTGGTATACATAATTATTCATGTGTCACTACCTACAGCAGGGTATGTGGAAATGCTATTTAAAACCTCCAGCATCAACAGAAGTCAAATCCTTAGGTTTGGGGATATATTTCTTTAACCTGCCAGATATCAACTGGGAATATCACTCTGCTGGCACAAATAGGTCCAGAAGATTCCTAAAACACCTGGACAATAATTTCTTGGTACAGGTACAAAGAGAACTGTCTAGGAAAGCTGCCCTCATTGACTTGTTGCTTGTTAGCAGAGATGGTCTCATGGATGAAGTGGCAATAGGTGACTGTCTTGGCCATAGTGACAATGAGACAGTTGAGTTTAAAATCCCTGGAGACAGAGGAAAACTGGCAGCAAAACTTCAACTTCAGACATGATGAAAGCAGATTTCAGGCTGCCCAGGAGGATTGTGGAGTCTCCTTCTCTGGAGACATTCAAGACCTACCTGGATGCATTCCTGTGTGATCTCATCTAGGTGATCCTGCTCTGGCAGGGGCGTTGGACTAGATGATCTTTCTAGGTCCTTTCCAACCCCTTACATTCTATGATTCCTATGACTGCAAGACTGTTAAAATCCCAGCCAACCCTGGACTTCTGTCAGACTTGCTACTCTGGCTAGATCCCCATAAGTCTATGGGGCTTGATGGGATTCCTCCAAGGGTACTTAAAGAGCTGCCTGATGTCATCAGGGGGCCTCTCTCATTGATTTTCTCTTCATAGAATCATAGAATGGTTTGGGTTGGGACCTCTGGAGGTCATCTAGTCCAAACCCCCTGCAGTCGGCAGGGACATCCCCAACTAGATGAGGTTGCTCAGAGCCCTAACCTTGAATGCCTCCAGGGATGGGGCCTCAACCACCTCCTTGGGCAACCTGTTCCAGTATTCCACCACCCTCGTGGTGACGAACTTCTTTCTAATATCCAGTTTAAATCTACTCTTCTCCAATTTAAAACCATTGCCCCTTGTCCTTTCACTACAGGCCTTTGCAAACAGGCCCTCTCCAGTCTTTTTAAGTTCCTTTTAGGTACTGGAAAGTCACTAGTAGGTCCCCCCTAAGTCTTCTCTTCTCCAGGCTGAACAATCCCAGCTCCCTCAGCCTGTCCTCATAGGAGAGGTGTTCCAGCCCCCTGATCATTCTTGTGGCCCTCCTCTGGACCCGCTCCATCAGGTCCCTGTCCTTTCTGTATTGAGGGCTCCAGAACTGGACACAGTATTCCAGATGAGGTGTCACTAGAGCAGAGTAAAGTGGCAGAATCACCTCTCTCGATCTGCTGGCCACACTTCTCTTGATGCAGCCCAGGATGCAATTGGCTCTCTGGGCTGCCAGAATCTGGTGAGGTCCCAATCAACTGGAAGCTGGCAAATGTTGTCCATATTTTCAAGAAGGTGAACAGAGATGAGCCTGGTAACTACAGGCCTGTTAATCTTACTTCTGTACCTGGTAAAATTATGGAGAAGAGACAGTGCTGTCATTGGTCACAGTCAGCATGGATTCATAAGAGGAAAGTCCTGCTTAACAAACTTAATTTCCTTTTGTGGCAAGGTTACCTACCTACTTGGTTACCTACCAAGAGAGAACATTTGATGTAATCATTTTGGATTTCAGTAAAGCTTTCGGTACTGTCCCCCACAGTACCCTTCTGGACAAAATATCCCATGTACAGCTAGATAAGTGCATCATGTGATGTGTGAACAACTGGCTGACAGGTCAGGCTCAACAGGTTATAGTAAATGGGGTTACACTGGGCTGGTGACCTGTCACTAGTGGGGTTCGCAAGGCTCCATTTTAGGCCAGTCAATATCTTCATAAACCACTTGGATGCGAGAGTGGAAGGTATACTAAGTTTGCCAATAACATCAGTTTGGGAGGCCCTGCAGAGAGGTATGAATAGATTAGAGAGCTGAGCAGTCACCAACCATTGGAAGTTTAACAAGGGCAAATGCCAGATTTAGCACCTGGGATTGGTCATTGAATGTATATACAGACTGAGGAATGCGAGTCTGGACAGCAGTCCCACAGAAAGGGATCTGTGGGTTCTGGTTGACAGCAAAATTAACAGGAGTCAATGTGATTTCGCAGCTAAAACGGCCAACAGTGTCCTGGGGTGCATCAAGCCTCACCTCAAGTGCTCTGTGCAGTTTTGGGCACCACAATATAAGAAGGATATTAAGCTGTTGGAGAGTATCTGGAGGAGGGCCATGAAGATGGTAAAGTGTCAAAAGGGGAAGCTGTATGAGGAGAGGCTGAAGTCGCTTGGTTTGTGCAGTCTAGAAAAGAGACTGAGGGGAGACCTCATTGGAGTCTATAGCTTCCTTATAAGGAGAAGTAGAGGGGCAGGAGCTGATCTCTTTTCTCTGGTGACCAGCAACAGGACCCAAGGAAATGGTATGAAGGTCTTCTTGGGGTTGATTTAGGTTGGCTATTAGGAAAAGGTTCTTCATCCAGAGAGTGGTGGAATACTGGAACAGGCACTAAACTTTACAGAATTCAAGAAGCGTTTGGACAACACCCTCAGGCACATGATGTAATTTCTGGGGTTATCCTGTGCATAAACAGGAGCTGGACTCAGTGATCCTCCTGTGTCCTTTCCAAATCAGGACATACTGTGATTCTTCTATTTTGATACAAGAGTATGTAATGATCTGCTAGTCTTTAAGTAAGTACTCAAACCCAACTGTGGTGGTCCTGTAAAAAGTATCCATTCAGCTATCCCATGTAGCTCTTTTTCCCTTTCCCTCCTATGAGGCAGTATTCTGTTCAAGCAAAGTATGTTGTGATTTAGTGTAGTTCAGTTTGGCCTTATTGGAAAAAAAAGAAAAAGAATTAAAGAGATTGCAGTTTTTTGCAGTTTGGTTCCACTCTCTAATTTTGGCTACAGTTTTCCAGTTTTCAGATGTTTGATTTAAAGTGCCTTCAG
The DNA here is from genome assembly GCA_013396975.1 of Bucco capensis. Lineage (NCBI taxonomy): Eukaryota > Metazoa > Chordata > Aves > Piciformes > Bucconidae > Bucco > Bucco capensis. Next base: position 19,862 of record VWZO01006667.1, read on the forward strand.
TTCAAGCAGTGCAATCTTATCAGAGGCAGTGTCTGTACTTTTGGAATGACCCTTGATTGATGAAGCATCCTGATGGAAAATACTGTGTCTGTGATTATATAGGCCCTTATTCAATAAGATCAATATATACTTTTTGAGTCATTTGTTGTTGTTGTTGTTGTTTTTGTATTTGCAGGGCACACTCAGACTGTGGTTGTTTATAAGCAACTGATTGTCTCTTAGATCCCATGGGGTGCTGTGGTATATACTTCTTTGGGTGTCACACGTGCCAAATGTTTTGGGTCTTTATTCCCTTAAAGTGCTAACACTTCAGATGTGATCACTGTTTTTAGAGAGCCCATCCATACTCAGAAATGACACTATATAGATGTAACTTTAGAAAGATCATCTATATTGGAAACTTGAAGAACTAGTATTATCAACGTTATTGACTACTGTTGTGAGTACAACTTACTTCATTTATTTTTAGTACAGGGTGAAAGAACATCAGCAATTTGTAACTAAACATTAAAAAATTAGGAAGTGTAATGAAGATTTAATTCTGTCCGCTTCATTATTTTCCTTAATTACACGATCATTTGTGCCACTGTTACAAAGACTTGCCTGTTTAAGTGAGTTACTACATAACTTCTCATCAAAGAATGCAAAGAAGTAAGTTCAGTAGGTGTGCAGGTCCTTGGTTTGTGCCATATGGCCTCCATTCCATGTCAGCCTGGGAGTATGGACATTATGCAGCTAGCTTGGTCAAATATTTACAAGACTAAGAGGTGGCTTGCATTCAAACTTCCTCTTTCTATTTTAAAAAGTTCTAAAAGCATTTTTTGTTAATTATATGTCAAATAAAGAACACAACAGCATGGTAGAAACTCTCCACTGCTTTAGAATGATTTTGATAATATATTTGTAGATTCTGTTATCTCCACAATATGGCCATCTGAAGATCAAGCAGTCTAAATCATTGTTTGCCATTCGCTTATCACCAAATTTTTGCATTGCTGTAGTTTTTGTTCAAGTGTTTAAATTGCAGGTGATATGGTATTAAAACAGTAGTTGGAAAGGAAAGTAAAATAAATGCAAAGGCTTTTACTTTTTAGGTGCTCTTTTTAATGTAGAATTGGTGAACTTTGAACTTACAAAATGTTCTATATATCTTACGTACTGAAGTTTATGTCCATAAATAGTCTTACTTTCTTTTCACCATAAGAAAGCATTGAAATAGACCCAAAATAAGGAACTAAAATCTGAGGTTTGTTGTACCAGTGTCCTGGTTTGACCAGAAGCTAGGGTCAAAAGAACAATCTTTTGAGGAAAGGTCTCCAAGACCCCCCTCTCCCCAAAACAAAATGGGGACAGCAATAAACAAAAACAAAAAAAAAACTAGGCACGCAGACAGTGAATTTCTAAGAATAGCTTTATCTAAATTTAAATGGTACAACAATATAGAAAGATAAGGTGGTTAGTTCAAAGATGCATTCGGCCCTTTTTCCCTACCATAAATCATCAATGTCTGTCCTGCCGGCACAAAGTCCGCAGGTTTCAANGACAGTAACCAAGCAAAGACATTATAGAGGGGTAAGCACATCTTAATATCATTTAAACTTGCTAGCATTTAGTACCATGTCTCTGTGGGCATAACTGGACATACCAGCTCAAACTGTGAAGAGAGAAAACAAAGAAGTGAGCACAGAAGTGGATTCTAGACAAAATTATTGTTATCTCTGATCAGCAGAGAATTTTTAATATGTTTTTTTAGGCATGTAGAATTAGCTCATCAACTTCTACACCTTGGTTCAGTCAATAGCGTAACTTCAGTGTATCATTCAGTTTCAGCTTTGATCCGAATTCATCAGTACTTTATTGATTTTAAATTGAGTGGCTATTGTCTTCTGTGTTGCTCTCAATTAATTAAAAAGTTAAGTACTGTCATAAGTCACTATGCTCCTTTGCTTTGAAGTGTTTTGAGTATTATAGTAGAGTTGTGTGTATCTGGATCCACTTGTGATTTTTGCCTGGTTTGGACAGGATTTACGTAATGCTAAGCTGAAAAATACAATGATCATACTTAGCGCTGTCACAGCACTTTCTCTGCTCCATATAATATCACTTTTGCAACTTTTCACGGTCTCAGCCAAAACTGTGCTTACCAAAATCAGAAATAGCCAAAATCTTCACTAGCATTTGAAATAGATGTATTTTTTTCTCTCTATCTATTTTTGAGTAGAGAAGTAGAACTGGTCTAATTGCTCCTCCAATTAGATCCTTATTACTCCTCCAATTATATCCTTACAAGTCTATGGGGCCTGATGGAATCCACCCAAGAGTTCTTAGAGAGATGGCTGATGTCTTTGCAGGCCCGCTCTCCATTTTTCAATGCTCTTGGGGATCTGGAGAGGTCCCAACAGACTGGAAGCGTGCTAATGTAATTCCTATTTTCAAGGAGGGTAACAGGAATGACCCTGGTAATTACAGGCCTGTTAGTCTTACTTCTATACCAGGCAAAATTACGGAGAGGATCATTCTGGGACCCATAGATAAGCACCTGTCAGACAATGTGATTATTAGTCTTAGTCAGCATGGGTTCATAAAAGCGAAGTCATGTTTGACAAGCTTGATTTCCTTTTACGATGAGATTACCTATCTAGTTGATCAAGGAAGGCCAGCTGATGTCATCTTCTTGGACTTCAGTAAAGCTTTCAACACTGTCTCCCATAGTATTCTTTTAGATAAAATGTCAAGCATTAAGCTAGATGAAAAAATCATCAGGTGGGTACACAACTGGCTCAGAGATAGAGCCCAGAGGGTTGTGGTGAA
>VWZO01006667.1:23494-38233 GCA_013396975.1 Bucco capensis
ATTCAGGCTGGATGTTAGGAAAAATTTTTTCACCCAGAGGGTGGTGGAGCATTGGAACAGGCTCCGCAGGGATGTGGTCATGTGTCCAAATCTTGTGGAGTTTAAGAGACGCTTGGACAATATCCTTAGTCACCTCTTGTGATCTTGGAGTTTTGTCCAATGCCTAATGGGAGTTGGACTTGAAGATCATTATGGGTCCCTTCGAACTCGGGTTGTTCTATGATNTGGGGGAAAGGTATGAAGCTGTCCCAAGGGAAATTCAGGCTGGATGTTAGGAAAAATTTTTTCACCCAGAGGGTGGTGGAGCATTGGAACAGGCTCCGCAGGGATGTGGTCATGTGTCCAAATCTTGTGGAGTTTAAGAGACGCTTGGACAATATCCTTAGTCACCTCTTGTGATCTTGGAGTTTTGTCCAATGCCTAATGGGAGTTGGACTTGAAGATCATTATGGGTCCCTTCGAACTCGGGTTGTTCTATGATTCTATGAAGTAGAACTGGTTTTACACATTTTTAATCATTGCAGTAAGCCTGGTTAGCTGATTAAGATTTTTAGATTATAGGATTAGGTTTCTAGCCTAAGGATACCTCACAGACAATGTAGTCTTGCTTTAGATTTCATATGGAGGGGGAAAAGAAGTCCTTAAATAAAAAATAGCAGTTTTATCTTGGCTTGCGTTCCTTAGAGAATAAGGAAATTAAATCAATCTCACAACTCCTGTTAGTGTCTTTCTAGATCTAAAAAAGCAAATAGCCAGGAAGTGATGAATTTTGTTCTTAACTAAGATTTTGCATAGGTACAGGCTAGCCAGTGTGATTCCATGTGGGTGCGGCTATTACAGGTTTCCATTCCTTGAATAGGTAGCCAGCTTGAAGATTTTTTTATTGCTGCTGAAGCAGTGTAATGTTATTTGTACAGTATATGCCCAATCTTTTGTTCTTGTTATTTTTCCTATACTGTTGTATTTTTTCAAAGGAAAACTCCAGCTTCCTTTTCTGTTTCTTAGGATGCATGTTGATAATGAGATTCACTCTTTATGATCTAAGCAGTTATAAATACAAGAAATCTATTGCTTTCTAGTTGTGAATCTTCATATCAAATATCATGTTCTTTAAGGAGCTAATAAGTACTTCTCTGGTGCAGTGGTATTAATGGTGTGTGTTTACCATAATTCAGCCATTTAAAAAAATGTTGTATTTTGTTGTTCAGTAAGTGTCAGGCCCCAATACTGAAATGGAGAGTTTGAAACTAATAGGGTTAAAAGGACTTCCACTGCCTCTATTGTGTGTATAATACCTACATTGCCTATACATTGTTTTTTCCCCTCTAGTATTAGCAATCTGCTTTTGTACTTTGACATAGGGATTTCCCTTGTGAATTTTGTCACAGAAAAAAGAGAATCAATATCGCAGTTAAACTTGACTTTCAAAGCTAATAGTATCTCATTTGGGGGCTGAAATTTAATAAATTTTCTTTGATTCTGGGTGAGTTTTTAAACATCAAACAATGAATTGGCCAGGGTGCAGTAAAATATTTAGATCTATTGACTATGGTTCAGAAGGGTAGAAGGCAAAACACTGGTGGTTTGATGTTGATAAATTCTTAGTACCTTAATACACATTAATGTTTTCTTTTATCTGTGTGTGTACTGACAGCAAAGACACTGAGAAGTTGGGATATGTAACCTATAAAAACATAAATCAAGTATATGTACGTATGTGTGTGTATATATATATATATATATATATATTTGTGTGTATTTAAAGTAATGCATTTTGATATATTCAGCAAGGTTAGCATCTGACCGGAATTACACATGCTGACAGAACACTCCAGAGATTATGTTCGTTCCACAGGACTCTATCCTGAACCTAGTGCACTATGTGTGCAAAAAACGTGTAAAGGACCTTTCCTGTTATAAAAATTGCATCATAGTGCATATGTTTGGCAGCCACAGGTATTGACAGGAATTCTTTAGGTCAGCTTGGGAAATACAGGGCTCCCACAGAACAGAGCAACAAATAACATATTTTCTGTATCAGTAGATTTACACATGCATACTTCTTTGAATCAGAGCAGATTTCAAAGGCTGTGCTATTATTTGAAATATATTCTCTTACAATCAGCATTTTACAAAAATGTTATTTTGCAAGAGGTTGCACAAAAGTAATCTGGAATTTGAAATGAATGGGCTTATGTTTTAATTCACGTTTGGTGAGTTATTTTGAGCAAGGGAAGCTCTAAAAACCTGAGATTTATTTTAAATAGTATTTAGCAAATGGTATATCTATTGATTTATATGTATTTAGTATATATTTAGTGTATGTTTTAGTATCAGACTGTGTACTGTTAAAGGCAGTAAATTATTTTTGTAGTACTAGCTATTGTTACTCAACAGATGCAGTCTGTGCCAAATGAATGTATTTTGTCTGTTCATTTCTACTAATATGTATTTGTATGCGTGTCCATCCATCTGTATTATAATCTAATCTGACTACTGGGATCTCCTGGAGGTGGACGTGATAATTTTTGTATTACATAGAACAAAAAATGGGTGTGCGGCAGCACATGGTGTTTGCATGTAAGCGACACGTCCATGGATGTTACATGTGAAGTACGATTTCACATCCACGCTGATAGAATAATTGCACGTTGTAATATGTGGGAAAACACTGCCTTTTGTATGCGTCTGGTGTGCCACACGAGTAAGCCTGGTGTTTTTAAACACAAAAGCGTTAATGGTTTTGCCTTTGCCGGGCGTTCTGCCTGCACCTTCCGGCGCTCACTTCCCTCCCGGAGCCCGTTTGCCCCGTGGGCAGCAGGTGGCGCTGTAACACCGGCGGCCGCATGGGGATGTTGTCTTGCCCCTGCCCCTGCTCCTGCCCCTCGGGCTGCCTGCGGCGGGCACCCAGCAGCGACCTGCCTGCGTCCGGTGCGGGTGGGAGTACCGCCCGCTTCCAGCTGTCAGAGCTGGAGAATAGGTAAAAGTCGGTTAATGACAATTAGTGCATTATTTCTCAAGATACTTCTAATTAAGAAAAACAGGAGCAGAGTGGGTGCTTGGTTTTTTGTTTATTTGAGTTTTTGTTTGTTTGTTTTCTTTTTTCTTTCCTCCTGGTAATTTGCAGAGCTACAGGTTGGTTTGGTTTTGGTTTGTTTGAGGATTATTCATTTTAATCTGAGGTTTAATTGAATTGATACTAGATGAACCTTATTGTGGATGATTGATACGATCTCGCTACAGCAGATAGAACTCACCTGCCAGCAGTTGTTTGCATGATCACATGAACTTTCTAATTTCATAGCTGATGTCTGCTTGAGTCAAAAGTACATTTAGTATTTCCTTTTCTGATGAGGTTTTTACAGGGGACAGATCTGTGAAATGTGTGTACAAGGTGGGCTTGTGACCCCTTAGTGTTTCTTCTTCCCTTCTCATTTCAGATCAGGAGAAGATGGTTTGTCTTTTAACATTCTCTCCCAGCACTCTGAATTAGAGATTTATTTGCAACGAAAAATCAATTAGTCCTAAATTTATTCATGGATTTCAGGTCCAGCGATCAATGTAAGTCCACTCAGTGGGCTCAAGGGGACCCAGTTCATCCCAGTTAATGTGTCTGAAGGGGAATTACCATTGATGCTGTTTTTTTCCCTTTAGGTCAGAGATCAGACCTTGCTGTCATGGACTGCAGTAACCAGGAATGACTTCACCCTGCAGCTACCCAAACTGCACCTAGAGACCTTTGCAGTGGAAGGGCTGAAGGGCAGGCCAGAGGTTGTAGCATATAAGGTTAGAGTCTAAAGTAATCCTGTTTCTTTTTTTCACGTTTTTGCATCTGAGATAGAATAAGAAGTTAGACTGCTGTGAAAGTGGAGAATTTAAAGCTTCGAAACTATTGTAGTCAACAGTTGAAAGAGAAACAATTTCCATATATGCTCTTGAATATGGTATTTCAGAGATGAGGTGAACTTTCAGTTTCGCAGTTATAATATTAAATAACTGACAGGACTATGAACATGGAAAAATGTAAATGTTATATTTGAAAATTCATACTACTCTATCCCATCCCTCGCCCCAGTTTAAGCAAGACAAATCATATATTAAAAAAATAAATAAAACAAGACAGGATTTTTATGCTGCTTCTTAGTCAGTGTTGGATTTTTCCGTATTTTAGAGTTAATAGTGGGTTTTGAGCATTTCTAATTTAAAATAAAATACTATTTGAAATACTTAAATATAGAAACTACTTTGTTCATGTAGATTTAAAGACTTGTATTATTCAAAATAGGAGGAAACAATGGGAAAAAAAAGAAATGTACATGTGTACATTTTCAGTTCTGAAAACAGATTCTGTGCAATGCCTCCTTGCTACGTCTTAGAATACACAAGCTGTGCCTTAGTCCTTACTGCTTTGTGGAATGGCTTCATTCCTGTGATACATTATTGCTAAAGGCAGAACATTTTGTTTTCTCCGTAAGAGAAATAAAGGCAGAATGAGTACGTAGTTCTTTCATTGTGCTCTTCTGTGTGAATCAGAGAGGAAAACCAGTTGTGTAAAGTGCAAGGAAGTCAGACTATATAAGTATTGCATAGTATGTGTACATTTCTGTAGTAATCTTTTTTAATTTATTGTAGATTTTCTGTTCTAAATGTGATATATAATTACAGGAGCAGGGCCACAAAACCAAACATTCAAGAAAGGTAGATTCTAGGCTGAATAGTTTTCACTGTTGCCCTCTTGCATGCATGTGTTTCAATATGATAAAGATTTAAATTATGTGTGTATTATGTTTTCATAATAAAGTAGTAATATGTAACACCTTGAAAGTCCCATGAATTTTAGTTAACACAGCTATATGTGTGTAGCAGAGGGTAGAGTTGGAAATGTTTCCCCAGCCCAGTGACAATCACTTGTAAGGCTGTGCAAAAGGTTCTGCAGGTGGCATCTTCTCAAAGAAGCTGTCATGATGTTCACTAGCATTTAAATACTGCTTTTCTAATTTGGTGGTCTGTATTCCTTTTATTCTTGTTTATTTTCTTTTCTTTCTTTTTTTTTTTTTTTAAATTTTATCCCATCCCAACTCCCATTCTTTTTTGACCTCAGAATGATTGTGAAAAAATTTGCAAGACTACATTTTCCTTCTTTCTTACTAAGAAGATGAAGAGAAATAGAAGTATAAAAAGTTCCATTTGTACAGACTGCTTGTGGTACAACTAAGATATAGCCATGTATGAGCTGGGTAGCGTACTGTTGGTCCAGTATTGTAAACATACTTTTTGTTCACCTGACAGCTCCAGTTACTCATGGTTACTCTGTACACACACAAACAGCATCGTTTCACAGTCTATCTCACTATGCAGTTCCTTTTTTCCTTTTTCCTTTTCTTCTTCCCTTTCTCTTTCCCTGTTTTCTTCCTCTCCCTCTCCTTGTCTCCAGTTACATGGTCTCTATTTGACATCTTTCTGAGTACATTATAGAGATTTTATTATCAAATATACCTTCTATAACCGGCAGACAGCTAACTGATTTCAATTTTACCATATGCAAAACTATAGTAAGGCCAATAGTGCAATCCTGAGTGAGGTAAGGAGTAATCACTTTATGGACACTTCTTACTAAAAGCAGTGGAATTATTTGCATGCATGGTCTCTAGACAAGTATTTTAAATGGAGTCTGTGACAGGTACATTCCAGTTAAAGGCCTTATTATGTGCAAATGCTAGGCATAAGGAGTTTTTTTCCAAGTCTAAATTTATTGTTATTTGATGGTTTCTTTTTTAAAAATTGCATAAAAATTAAGATTGTTGATTAGTGTGTTAGGGATGAAGCACTGGCTATCAGAATTATTGAGTACTTACAGAAGAATGCATTATTTTATTTTTATTATTAAGTCATCCAATTCATTGTAGGTGGATGGAATCAGGAATTATTAATAATTTTATATCCATTAGTTGAATACATATCACTTTTTCATCATATGAAGAGGAAGGAAAAAAACCTAGTACGTTTGTATGTGGAAATCTGCTATATTTAATTTACTTAATGGGTTCAGCGGTATTAGGGATCTATATTCCTTGTCATTGCAAGTATGGGAAATCTTGGAATTTTTAAATTATTATCTCTATATGAATGTTTCTTTATGCTTTCTTTATAGGAGATGAGCAAAAAAAGTGGAGTAATGAACCGAAGTTGCTTGAGTCTATACTAAGCTTTTTTGTGTCATACTTAAGTAATTCTCTTGCAAAACCAGAAGGTTTGTTTTTTCTAGCAGATGGAACCAACATTCCAAGTCCTGTGAGTGCTTACAGGGCTGATCAAACAAACAAATAAAACACCTGGCATTCCTAAATAAAATAATTGTTAATCTGTATAAGAAGTGGTGTGCATCTTATAAAGAATGTGTTGTACTACTCTAGTGATAGACTTTCAGATAATGAAATAAAATACTTGGGACACAAAGTTCTGTGAATATTCTCCAAAACCTGCACTTCATGTAACGGCTCTTGAATTGCAGAATTACCTAATAGATTGAAATGGAAGTTATTTAACAAGAATGTTCTTGTACTGAGTGTCTTTTAAGGCTCCATGCATGAAGTGAAACTATGACTTAATTTGTAGGCATTTGTTAAATTCTTGGAAACTGTAACAAGAATTACTATAATAGTTGGAAAACATCACTAGAGGTGGGTAAGTAATGAAAAAAGTGCAATATCTGGAAGAGTAAAATGATATGATTGCTATAGCTTCAAAACACTCTTACCTGGTATTTAATCACTGTGAAGGATGTTATGTCACGAAGTTGTACTCCTTGTTATTTAGTTAAGTTTGAAAGTGGAAACCAGAGTATTATTTTCAAGCTCTGAAACACATGGGACCAGGATTTAAGATGTGTTATTCTGGCCTTGCCCGAATGTCCCACTGAAAACAAAAAGTGGAACTGTATGTGAAGCCTCCTATAAATACAAGCCATAGGGTGAAAAAGAGCAACTGAAACAGAATGGGATTCCTAATTCTAGTAGTTTTGCTTGGGAGATGAATATTTAAATTAATGAGTAAACGTTATCAACTCTTTATAAAATAAGAAATGTGTTTGTCCTACACCTTTAGGAAGAGGATAATATTCTCTTAACTCATCTTCTAAAGGATATTGGCTAACAGAAAAATTGGTCATTCAGAAGATTAATTTTGAATTGTCTCAAGTACTTTTACATATGTAATTTTCATGCAAGGTATTTGACCTAAAAAACAACACAAAAAGTCCCCAAATAAGCCACATAATGTTTAAATGTTAATGTATAAATAATTAAGCATCGGTATTGTCTCACAGTAAATTTCTTCTCTTTGGAGATGTAGCTACGTAAGTGGTAAGAACTTACATGAAATAAACTTCTTGAAGCAAATTTAGGTACCTTAGATTAGTTTTGCGATAGCAAAAGGGTGTGCAATAGCAGTAGGATGTGCAATATATACTTGATGTGTAAGTGCTCTATTCCTGAACACGGAAAGGCTAACAACACACAAATCGGTGGCTTTGTCCTGTGTACATAAGTTGCACCCTGTATCTGCTGCTGCAGGTTTGTTTTACAGAAGGTACAGGAGTGGTTTAAAAAAAGTAGAGGAGCACTGTCTATGAAGGATGTGTCAGATGTTCTAATGTACAGAAGTAACAGATTTATTCAGTCACTGTCAGTGAAAACAGTGGCAACAAGAAACTAGCTGTGGTTGTCAAAATCACATCCGCTGTGTGTCTGAAAGACATGCATATGACTGTGTGATCAGCCAGCCACTGATGTTCATACATCGTGGCTGCCTGCAGATGTGCAATTAGGGAAAGAGTAACCATTTTCTGTGTCATGGGAACTATCTTGACCTCTGTCTTGAAATTCTTCACTTGTGTGAAGAAGTAATTAATTAATTTGCCCTATTAATTTGTGGTGGTTGCTTTTGGTCAGTATTTGGCATGGTGGTCCTCTTCCTCCTCTAATATCTGGTTGCTAAATAATATGATGTGGCTTCTGGATGTTGGTTTGGAAGGGAACCAATATTCACAGATTTGTATGCATTAGAGAATCCAAATGAAGAAGTTTTGTGAGTAGCTTTAATAGGGTGCGCGTATTTAATGCATTTATGTCATGTGTGAAAAATCAGATAAAAGAATGACATTATAGGCAGGCTTCTGCGTAAAATGGGATGCACATACAAGTATTGGTATTTGTCAGTATTTACAGGTCTTAGGAGAAAATATTTCTTCGTGTGCTACCCTTCACCTGAGATGTAAGGTTGTCCTGACTGTTGGGAAGCCCATGCATATTAAGAACATTTTATTATAACTAAGGAGTTCAGTATGTAAATCTGTATTTTTCATTCCTAACCTCTCCCTTAATTTTAGAAAGGTCTTGTATGTTTGTGGTGTGGTTTGTCTCCTCCAGGTGCACATCAGATGGATAAGTTTTCCCTTTGTCTTGTCTGTCTGCTCCTGTCTCCCTCTCTTTTTGTCTGGCACATGCCCTCACTGCCTGCTGCGCACTCTCTTGCAATGCCCAACATGCACACACAGTACTGTATGTGTGCTCGCTGCTCTGTGCGCACTGCCGCACCTGTGCTCACTCCCTGCTGCTCTTGCTCTCCTTTTCCCTGCTGTCCTCCTCTCCCTGCTGTACACACACTCCAGTTTTCCATCAGTCCATCTTTTCCTGCTGAGCTTCTTTGCTCTCTCTCTCTGAGTCTCTACGCCTTTCTTCTGCTCCCTCTGCCTGTCTTTCCCACTCTGGCTCTGCCTCTCTCTCGGTTTCAGTCACCACTGTCCCTCTGCCTCTGGCTCTCTTTCCTTCTCTCTCTGCCTCTCCCTCCAAATTCCCCCTCATCTTTTGCTCTCTCTGTCTTGTTTTCCCTTTGTCTCTGCCTTCACTGCATGTCCATCTGTTTGTGCAGGTTTAGGAAGTCCACATGGGATTTATATGTCTTTCTTCACATTTCTCAGGTGATTTGAAATGAAAAATGCAGTAATAACATAAAAGCTTATAGTGGTGGTAGTAATACAAGTCAAGTACTGACATATCTTCAGTGTTAGCATATAATCACTATAGATTTGTGAAAGCAGGTTCTTATACTGTAAATTATGTATTCATGTATGATTTAGTCAGGAAAACTGTGTTGTAGATCCACTTTTTCTAATTAATTGGGCAAACATAAATGTAGTTTGAAGCTTTAAAGAGCTTCTTAATTTGTATTTATTTTCACTTGTTCATGAATTTTAGATTTATATTTGATAGCTTAGATGGTAAAAGATATGCAAATTCTGCACATAATTTTTATCAAAATAATAAACACTTTCTTATTTCTGTGTTTACTTGTTGATAAAGAAGTTCTTACCAAATTGAGGAAGCAAGTGCTTTGAAAGGTAATGTTATAATTCTGTCAACAGATTGTATCCTCTGCATACGGCAAGTCTTTCAAATGTAAATCACTTCTAGTATGAGGACATAATGGGATGAATTAATTGTGGAGTAGCTGCTTGAAAACTGAACTATTAGAATTTTAAATCTTGTATGTCTGTTTTGGAGCTTTTCTTTGTTGTCTCAATGGTGTGGCTGTTAAAAGAACAAATAATTGTGTTTTTTTTCTCTTAGTGCTTCAGAAAGGAGGAAACTTTTTAAGAGGGTCTTGAAGATAGTGCATTTAAATATACATTCACCCCACATACACACACTTCTGCTTTTTAATTTGTACTTCCACCATTTTACCTACAGAAGGAACTATCCATTTCACTACAGGTGCCTGAATGTGGCATTCTCTGGAATCGGTATGCTGTTTCTTGTTAGGTAAACCTGGGTCTTCATTCTCCAGGAGTTCAACAGCTGCTATCAGCAGTACCTGGGCTGCCCTCCCCCTCTTTTCCTTTCCAAAAGGACTAATTTCCTACTTAGTGTCAAAATGTCCTGCTTCTGAGCTGACCACAAGCCTCCCTTCCAATATACTGCTTAAAGAGAGATGTGATTCTTTAGTCATATAATGATACTTTGCACTTGCACCTTGAGTTGAAATACTCATAAATAAGTCTTTTAAACTCATTAGAGTGGGAGGACACCTCCTGCAATCCCGGCCTTTTACAAACTTTAGTTTCTCAAAGTTGGTGCAGGGCTTAAGAAGCAATAATTAACTACTAAGTAAAATCTGAATAACCAGATTGAAGAGAGGTAACACAAAGAACTCTAACTGAATCTCCTTGAATGTGTTCAGCTGGTCTCTGGAGTCATGACTCCAGATAGGCTGTAGCATGATAAATATTTAGAAGCCTTTTCATCATAATTTATTTTATAAACAATAATTCATTTAAAACATAACATTACTGTATGTTAGCTTAAAACACAAAAAGTGAAGCATCTTCAAAAATGCCAATGATCTTGGAAATCTGACTTCTATAATTTGAATTTCATACTCCTTCTCCTTTCTGCAGGTTAGCTATGTTTCCAACTTCCTTTCCTATTCATGGCATTTCTTATATCAGTCTTTTCTGTCCTCTATAGGCTTTTTATTGCTCTCTTTCATTTCCTCATTTCCTCGCTCCGTAGCATTAGCCTCTTTCCTTTGCTGTCTCAGCCACTCTTTTTTGTTTCTTCCCTTGCCTTTTTCATCCTCATAAATGAATAGTGACTATATGAAGAACCCTTCTCAGGAGGCTTTGTAGTTAACTAGTACACTGATTACACCCCTACCCGCTAAATCTTTGGCACAATGAGACCATAAATAGCAAAGTCAGTACCTGTAGTCACTAATTAATCAATTACTGAAAGCTGTGGATTTGTGCCTATGAAAATACTAACTCTTGTCCAGCCTCTTTCATAAGCATTATTAGTTTTATAAAAACTCTTCAGTTAAGATCTGCTGATGACTATCTCAAATGATGAAGTTAGTATATAATCATTTAACCTTCCAATAACCTTACTTAATGGAAAATTTTCTTTCTTGACCCTGTCAAGCAATCATGTAACTATCTGCCTTCATCCACTTAGACTTTTTCATACATTTATATCTGTTTGTGTGGGTAATCGCTTATGAATGATCTGTGCTGATTAAGAGAGTTATGCAAGAAAGCTCTATTAGAAATGTGTAAAATACAATCTTAATTTACTGAGTTTATTTGTTTTGCTTCTGCTTGTAATCTGGGGATCTTTGTTGGTTTTTTTTTTCTAGACAGTTACCAGATTGCTGCCTCTTACAGCATAAGGACAAAACAGGATGCATCTTATTGACTTCTAGTCACTATTCTTTTATGAGAAAAATTACTCTAGAGATATGGTGATCTCACTATGTACCCAAAGCTGCCCCAGTGAATAAGGGCAGAACCCTAAATGCTGTAACTACAGAATATAAAGCTTGGTTTAATAACAGAAAGTAACAAATACAGGTTTCACAGCACCTGTTCGTTAGGCAGTTTTTGGTACTTCAAAAATCCTGTCTTTCAGAATGACATATGTTATCTGTGTGCAGTATCTTCATTTACAAGATAACCACTGTATAGCTTGAATGTGACTATTGTTTGATACTGTTTGCAGTGCGTAGTTGTAACACAGATAAGCCCATTCAGAAACATAGATGTTAAACTATATTTGGTAATCATGTGGGTTACAAAATGAGTTCATGAAGTGAATACCATGAAAGACTAGAAGATAAGGAGTTTTCTGGACTCTTCTTTTTTTTTTTTTTTTTTGTACTGGTTCTTTTAGTTTTCAAAAACTGAGAAGAAATGCTGAACAAGCGAGTCTAAGCCATAGAAGTTAATAAGGCAACAGACTTCATTACACAAATATCTTAGCAGAAACAGAATGAAACTATTTTTTTATTCATTAAATTTAAACAAAAAAAAGAAACTTCTTCAAATGCTGAATATTTTATTTAGTCTTTTTTTCACCACTTAGTATTCCATTACTATTAAACATACCTCTATCTGTTTGTCATTCTTATCTGTAACCTACAGAACAAGCAAAAAAATTAAATAATGCACTATATTAGCACAAAATTTTTGTAATGGAATCAAGGGAGACATTTTTACCTGGGTACTGCATTTGGTGGGCCTTGGAGTTAAAGACCTGGAAAAGGAAGGGTTATCTACAACTTGAGCGAGTTTATTATGGTTTAGTGATTTGCTGACTGATTTATTTGCTGTCAGTTAAGGCTCTCTTAATGTCAGCTTTCTTTGCATAATGCCTTGAAATAAAGACTGATCAAGTTTTTCAGATTGATGCCGCTTACATAAACTGACCCTGATTTGCCCTTCTGCATGACAATACAAGTGACAGCAGTTAGATGAAAGTACAGCAATGAATATGAAACTTAAGGATTAAGAAAAACACAGTAAACCTTTCAGAATATAAAAGTAGGCATAAAAAAACCCTAGCTGTTCCCTTAATTCCACGGTCGTCTTCTATTGAAGATATAGACTGGGTTAGCATCCCAAGTGGTGTACAACTAAGATGAAATTTGATGAGGACAAGTTTTGAAAGGATTAAAAGTTACCCTCTTTTTTACCAGATTCTACCAATTACCACTAATTCATTTTGATTTTTTGGGGGGTAGGGATGTGCAAGTTATGGCTCATAAATTCACATATGTTCTTACCTGTGAATTCTCTTTTTTTCGCATTGTTATCTTACAGGAATTGTAATGAACTACTCTGAAGCTGTTGTACTGGTTTTTCAGTTACTGAACTGATTGATGATCTAGTAATATGTGCTGCTAGAATCCTAAAGTCACAAGTCCCAGCACTTATGTTGGACTGTGAAAAGCATAAATTCTTAGGATTTATAAGGTCTATTGCTGTAGGTGTTCCAGGACAAATAGGCTTGAAATACGGCACTCATTTTTTAACAAATACTTGCCAATTGCAGTACCTGATTTCATTATAGCCTTCTTTAACACTCCCTTCATTATCGTCTCTTCCTTCATTATAATCTCTTCCCTCATTCTTCCTGTTAGAAGCAGAACTGTGGTAAGAAATAAGGGAATGGGGAGCAAATGGAGAGGGCTGGGGAGTGCTAAAGTAACGAAAAAAAGAGTAAATGTGGAACTGTTTTGTAAACCTGAATAATAGGAATACACAACCTGCATATTGGCAAGTTTACCTGCAGAGGACTGAGCCTTTCATAGCTTTTAGGAATATAATCTCTGTGGAAAGACCATCATTTGTTTATCCTCCTGGAACCTTGGCAGAACTTATACCTGGATTCCTTTGGCTTGCTAACACATATGATCTTTTTTGACAAAAGTAGAATTCTAAAGATCAGGATGAAACAGTCACCCATTCCATCTGTGGGGCAAACATACAATGCCCATTTCTTGCCTGAAGATTATAGTTTAGTCCTGATTTCTTTCTGCTCAAAGGCAGATTGTGTTTTCTTTTCCAATACCAGCACCCCTTTGTAGGTCCTCCTCTTCCTGATTGTGTCATAATTGAGGAATATTAAAGGGAGAGGTGAGAGGAAAACATCATACTGCATGTAGTGCACAAAGTGCGAGACTTTCTCTCCATCCATTTTCCCATTCTTGAACAACTTTTTGTATAAATTACCCTAATACTTTGCAAGCTAAAGAGTCAAAGTTGAAATTAAATTATTGGAAGATTTACAAATGCTTGCAAAGAATACAGGACTGGATTTTGAGCAGTGAGAATTAGAGTTTGGGACTGAGTATACATTTAATTCCTAGAGGGCACAAAGAATAGTGGTAGATCTGGTTGCCCCTGCTTAAAAGACAGGGCAAAGTAAATAAGGAAAAGAATAAAAGAAACAGGCCTAAAATACTTCCAGAATTTCTCCCAGCCTCCACCAATTAGTTTAAGGACCTCTTTAAACAAAATTAATGATTTTTTCATTCAATAGCTATTTATTGCCTCGTTGCTTTTAAAGCCATTGAGCGTTCGTATGACTTGTGGAAGGGACTTTGGCACCTTAACTACGCACTTTCTGAAGAAGTATTTTCTGTATGTATGTATGGCTAGGCTTCACGAACNTTCTGTATTTGTTTAATAGATGCTTTCTGCTACTTGATTTAATGTTAATATACCATGTTAATAAATATTCCCAGTTTGCTCTTTTTATACTAGTCATGCTGTTGATCGACCATTAAGGTCACCACTCAAGTACATATGTTACAGTGCATTGAGTCATTACCAAATGCAGTAAAAAAAGAAAGACTAAAAAGGGCTTTCTCAATCTAGTTACAATATCCTATATGTGCTGTTTTACTTCTTATCGTATTATTGAAGAATACTTTATGCTTTCTAGGCAAACTCAATCTCACTATCACCTATGCTCCATAGTTTTCTCCTTTCAATGTTGCTATAAACATTAATTTTTATAAACAGAATTCAGAAAGTCATTTTATCTCTTATGCTTCTAAGGAATTGGTAATAATTGTTGACTGTCGGCCAGACAGGGGAATCCACTGTAACAGCCTGTTCCTTAATTGTGAGGCTCCCAACTTAATTCAAATCCTATTCTGGAATCTGATGGTAAATTTCCATTAATGACAAAGACACTTGGTGCATTAGCTGAAGACAAAGCAGAAAATCGATGTCTTCCAAAATATTATCTAAGAAAGCACATCACATAACAATGTGTCTTTGAATTGTTGGTCTGAATGAGGACAACCAGAGCTCTGCCAACAGAAAAGCTGGTGTCTTCTTTTTGTCTTTCAAGCTGTTCTAAGTGAACAGCTTTCACAGAATCACAGAATCACCAAGAC
>VWZO01006668.1:226-24236 GCA_013396975.1 Bucco capensis
TACTAGCAACCCTTAGCTCCTCAAAAAATAGTTCATCAATATCTTCACCCTGACTAGGCTATCGGTAATAGACTCCCACAACCACATCAGCTTTATTTGATTGTCCTTTGATTCTCACCCAGAGACTCTCCACCTTATCACAATCAATAGTGAGCTGGGTGCATTACAGCCCCTCAGCTACATACAATGCCACACCTCCTCCTCTTCTACCCTGCCTATCTTTCCTAAAGACTTTATACCCATCCATCACAGCACACCATTCACAGGACTCATCCCACCATGTTTCACATAGTCCAATAATGTCATAACTCTGAGACTGGGCTAGAACTTCAAGCTCCTCCTGCTTATTCCTCATGCTGTGTGCATTGCTATAATAACATTTCAAGAGTGAGCCTTTACATTCACTATTCTTTGAATCAGGCAGAAGTATCTTACCTGTAGCACCTAGTCCCTTGAGGAGCCAACCCATCCCTCCTCATTATCACGTGTCGTACTATCCCCTACCCCCTTCCAACCTAGTCTAAAGCCCTATCTATCAACCCTGCAAGCTCATGAGACATTACGCTTTTACGCCTATGAGACAGCTGATTACCATTGTATGCCAACAGACCAGGAGAAGAATAAATCCTCCCATGATCAAAGAATCCAAAGTTCCAACGGTGACACCAGTGTTGCAGCCATAAATTAAGAGAAAGGATCCTCCTGTTCCTATCAATATTTCCTTCAGCAGCTGTGAGAAGTGAGGAAAATATTACCTGTCCTCCTGATCCTTCCACTAAACGACCCAGGGCCCTGAACTCTTTTTTAATAGTCCTTAAGTTACTCACCTCCATATCATCAGATCCAGCTTGGATAACTATAAAAGGATAGTAATCTGTACTCTTCAGCAAACTAGGAAGTTTACTTGCTATATCTCTTACCTTGGACCCAAGGAGGCAGCAGACTTCCCTATAGTTTGGGTCAGGTCAGCATATCAGGCCTTCCGTTCCCCTCAGGGCTGTGGGGCTTGTAGGGCTGTGTGGGAGGGGCTTGGCAACCCAGGAGATGCCTGGTATTTTTCAAGGCTGCACCTTTGAGCTTTTTCCTGCAAAACTGTGAGTAAATCTTGCTCAGGATCTGAAAGGATCCTTCTCTAGATAGGCAGTACCTGGCATGGAGAAACAATAGTCAGAAGAGGAGAAAAAGCAAGCAAGACAAAAGTCAGAGGCACCACCAGAGTTGATGCAGGAGCCAACACAAGCCTCTAGAGCTGAAGTTAAGCCTCTTGACATGTGTTCTGTGAGTTTGGAGGAGCTCTTTTTACTCTTGAGCTTGACTTGTGTATATCTGCTTTTGCAGAATGTTGTAACCACTGTGTTGAGTTTGACTTTGCTGTAGCTCTAGGCTTTATCACATATGGTGAGCTTGCAATGTTTTGCATAGATGTTTTGATACTGTTTTGTATAGGGTACATAGCTGGCCAGTTTGTTCTTCCACATCCCGCGTATCTGAAATGATCTGACCAACAATCAGATGAGGAGGTGGTGGACAAGGCTGTCTGGCAAAGTGCACACAATAACATTAACAGGAGAGACTACATAATAAAAAGGCTGAAGTGAGGTGATGGGATAGGTCACATGATTGAAGCTCTGCCATGAATACATTATAGGCTTTTTCAAGAGGCCAAACAGGGATGACAAGGAGGGCAAGTCACCCTTTATATGAGTGAGTAGCAGGCACACATGAAACTTTGCCTTAGGAAGGATGATGAGCCAGCTGAACACTTGTGGGTCAGGATTAGCAGGCACACCAAGATGGGTGTCGTGGTGGCTCTCTGCTAGGCCTTTTTCAAAAAACTGAAAGAAACTTGTATTTGCAGGCCATAGTCCTCATGAGGAGCTTCAACCACACCTCTATCTGCTAGAGGGGCAACACAGCAGGGCACAAGCAATCCTAGATGGTTCTGGACCACAACTTCCTAACACAGATGGCCAAGGATCATACAAGAAGAGGCACTTTGCTGGACCTCTCACCTATAAACCAGGAAGAACTGTCTGGGGATACCGAGGTTGGGAGCAACCATAGCAGCAGTGACCACAAGATGTTAGACTTATGATCCTGAAAGGAGAGGTCAAAGTAAAAAGTATGATAACAATCCTGGACTTCAGGAGAGCTAAATTTGACCTGTTTTTCGGCCTGTTCAGGGAACTGCTTGAAATAATCCCATCAGACATGGCCTTGGTGGAAAGGGAGCTCTGGGAAAACTGGTCACTTTTCAAGGATCACCTGCTTTAAGCTCAGGAATGGTTCAACCCTGACAAGCAAGAAACCAAGCAAAGGTGGCTGAAGGCCTTCATAGATGAACAAGTTGCCTTTGGCAAAACTCAACCATAAAAAGGAAGCATGCAGGAGGTGGAAGCAGTGTCGGGTGGCACAGGAGGAATAGCAATACTGTCCAAGCGTGTAAGATTGCATTTAGGAAAGTCAAAGCCCATGTGGAGTTGAAACTGGCAAAAGATGTGAAGGGCAAGAAGAAAGGTTTCTGCAGGTATGGTAACAGCAAGACAGCCAGGGAAAATATGGGCCCTAGTTGAAGCCCATAATGGGGCAGGGGCCTTGGTTGTAAGGAATAAGGACAGGCCAGAGTACTCAATGTCTTCATTGTCTGGGTCTCTACTGATAAAACCAACCTTCAGCTGTCACTAATACATGAGCTCAGTGGATCAAGGAAGAATTACCCATGGTCAAAGATGATAAGTAAGGTAATATTTAAACTGGACATATGCAAGTCCATGGGATGTGATGGGATGCAGCCATGAGTGCTGAGGGAGCTGGATGATGTCACTGCAGGGCTGCACTTGATTGCCTTTGAAAGGTCATGGTGATCAGGAGAAGTCCCTGAGGACTGGAGGAAAGCAAATGACATTCACGTATTCAAGAAAGGCAAGGAGGAAGGTCCAGAGAACTACAAGCTGGTCAGCTGCTTCTCTATCTGTGAAAAGGTGGTGGAGTAAATTCTCCTGGAACTCACTTACAAACACATTAAAGACAAGAGGGTGATGGTGACTAATCAGCATGGCTTTATGAAGGGGAAATCTTGCCTGACTGACTTGATAGCCTCTAGCAGTGAGATGTCTAATGTGGTGAAGGGAGGCAGTGCAGCGGATGTTATTTGTCCTTAACTTTAACAAGGATTTTGACATTACCTCCTCTAACATCCTTATAGACAAGCTGATAATGTATGAACTGAGAAATGAACAGTAAGGTGGTTTGGAAAATGGCCAAATAATTAAGATCAAAGGGTTGTGATCAATGGCAGAGTGTCAGTTTTGAACACAGCTCTTGAATATAGAGAGTGAACCACATGCTGTTGCTTGGCAGGGGGCCTTGTGCAACTTAGGAGAGCAAAGATTTTCTTGGCTTTGGGTCACTGACACAAAGTTTATTTTCTATCACTAACAGAAGCATGATGAGTTAGGATGAAATGCAGGCTGGAGTGTTAGATGTTAAAAAGATTGATGGGGAATGAGATTGTTGTGGGTTTTTTTCTGTTTCTGTTAATTTTATCATAGTGGTCTTTAGAGAAATATTGCTCAGGTGGTTTAGCACAAAGCAGTACAAAACAGCCCAGGAAAAAAAAGATGTCTTCTTCCCTAGTGAGAGCCTTGAACAGCAGTTGAGCTGTGCAGTTCAGATACATGATCAGCACTGCAGGAATACCTGTGTAGGCAAGAAGTGTGTGTAAGAAGTGTTGATTCAAGGTGCTACTGTGCAATGCTGTATTACTTTCACACTTTGCACAGATTTCATAAGCCATGTTGAGCTATCAATAGACAGTAAAAAAAAAAAGTGAGCTATATGAAAACCTTGATTGAAAACTTCCCTCTGGTTTGGGGGTTTTCTCATGACAGATCTTGCTGCAGAGCTCAAAGGACTAGAGGAAGGTGGCAGTGCTTTGTACTTGCCTCTTTCAGGCGGAGACTGCAGACCAGACCTTGCACCTGTGTGTGAAGGGCCATGCAGATACATCTCTAGAAGCACACCCAAAAGTCTTGCAAGTCCCAAAGGAAGCAGCATGCCACCATTAAGAGGGAAGAAGCCAGATTCCTTTTCTGTACGCCCTTGTCATTCTTTTTTTGTTCACCCACTAGCATTCCTTTCATTCTTGTTCCTGGTGAAAAGACAAGTGTAACGATGTTTCAGTCTGGAGGTGAACTGGCAGGTGCCGGGCCCTCCTTCAGGGATGAAGCCAGGAGCATTTCTTCTTGCTGATGTCTTTGCTTGTAGACACCAAGGAAGGAACATTTCTCTTTGCTTACAGTCTGAGGAAGTAACTGCCTCAAATAATCATTGCTCACTACAACAGATTTATGGTTTGAGAGAGATCTTTTCAGTGCTGTCAGGTGAGACATGAAGCCAGACATTCGATCGGTGGCTACCTTATCTTTTTATTATGTGCATTCAGTCTTCAGACATAAAGTTATGGAAGCTTTTTTTTTTTTCCCCTCATGTAAATACTGAACCTCCTGTGATCCAGCTTGCTCCCATTCTCCCTTGTCCTAACATTGGATGCCATTGAGAAGAGCCTGGCTTCCTCCTCCTGACACTCACCCTTAACATTATTTATAAGCATTAATGAGGTCCCCTCTCAATCTCCTCTTCTCCAGGCTGAAGAGACCCAGCTCTCTCAGCCTGTCCTCGTAGGGCAGATGCTCCACTCCTTTCATGATCTTGGTGGCCCTGTGCTGGACTCTCTCCAGCAGCTCCCTATCCTTCTTGAGCTGGGGGGCCCATAATTGGACACAGTATTCCAGGTGGGGCCTCACCAGGGCAGAGTAGAGGGGGAGAATAACCTCTCTTGATCTGCTGGCCACGCTCCTCTTAATGCATCCCAGGATGCCATTGGCCCTCTTGGCCACAAGGGCACATTGCTGCCTCATGATCATCCTCCTATCCGCCAGGGCTCCTAGATCTTTTTCCCCAGGGCTGTNGGTATTGAAAGCTTTGCTAAGTCAAGAAAACCCACATCCACTGCCTTCCCCTCATCTATCCATCTAGTTATGCCATCATAAAAGGCTATCAGATTAGTCAAGCAGGACTTCCCCTTGCGGAATTCATGTTGACTACTTGTGATAAGCCTCCTTTCCTCCAAATGCTTGGAGATGGTGGCAAAAACAAGCTGTTCCATCATCTTTCCAGGGATGGAGGTGAGGCTGACCATTCTATAGTTACCTGGGTCATCCTTCTTGCCCTTTTTGAAGATTGGGATAACATTGGCCTTCCTCCAGTCCTCAGTCACCTCTCCTGTTCTCCAGGACCTCTCAAAGATTATGGAGAGCGGTTGAGCAATGACCTCTGCCATCTCCCTCAGCACTCGCAGGTGCATCCCATCTGGGCCTATGGACTTGTGGATGTTCAATTTGCTCATCCATTCATGTTTTTGTCTCTCGCATTGTGGAGCTGGAACTCCAGATATGGAATGTATAAGAATACTTTTTAATTTAATTTTTAGATGTATTCTTTTATGATCCTCTTCTATGAGGTTTTATTTATTCCAAGAACTCTTTGGAGACTCAGTCTTGTCCTCTTCTTTTATTTTCCTTTATATTCCAAGCCTTTTGACTTCCTGCCCTTGAATAAGTGCTATTACCAGAACTTTATTATTTTATTATAAATTGGAAGAATTTTTCTTAAATACTTTTTCCTCTGTCAGGAACATAAACTATTTTGCCACTTTGAAATATAAATTAACAATCAGTATGAATGTTTATGTCCTCCTTCCCTGATCCATAGCCAACTGAGGTCACTTTCATTACAGTCCCTGCACTATGTCTTTAATGGGTATGTCAGGGGCAGGTTACTAAGCAAATCCTGGGAGATGGGTTGCTCTGTTCTCAGGACCTCCTGCCTTCACTTCTGGTTTGAGACCTTGCAGAGATCTTCTGTTACTGTACCCTCATTTTGTTGGTGGCTGAGGTCTTGTGTGCAGGAAGATGTTACTGTGACACAGAGAGTGAAATGTTCCCACTGGAGAGGAAAGACTCTGCTCCAAACAAGGAACAGAACAAGTGGGTGAGGGCAACGTAAAGTGAATTTTTTCCAGCTGAAAAATACAAGTGTCTGAACAGAGAGCAACCTTCATCATTCATTGTGAGCAGGGTGAATGTGGGGAATGCCATGCTGCTGTCTTAGCCCTCTTATCTGCTTTTTGTTATTAAGGGCTGTCCTTGCAGAGCATGTTCCAATGGGCTCTGTGATGGCCAAGCTAGTACACTCTGAGCTTAGCAGGACTTACTTTGGTTTCATCCCCCATGGCCTTAAGTGAGGAAGGCAGGACTTGCTGGTGGGAGTGGAGGATCACAGGGGACAGCTGTAGCCAACTAGAACAGGATTTTTGTTGTCCCTTTTCTTACTGCACTTTATCCTCATTGCCTACATGGGAGGCTCATATATGTGAGAACAGAATAGGACTCAGTGTGATTCATGTCAGTAAGCTCTCGCTTTGTGTTGTTGCTCAGAAATCACCACATGCTACAACTATCTGGGAACCAGAGTTCAGTAGAGCACCATGATTTGTGTGTGGCAGAACTGAGTGCCTCTAATAGCATAGCATCCCAGCTCAGCCTGCCTGAAATCTTTTTTGTTCAGTGTAATTGACATCAGGCACCATTGTTCGCATCCATATTAGGCTTCTGGCTTTCAAGGCCAGCAGAAACTATTAAGTTACCAAGACAGCCTCACAAGTGTTTCTGCAGAATTTCTTCTAGACTGATATGGGCCTTTCTTTTCATTCTCCAGAAAAATCGCTATGAGATTTATGTTGGCCTCCTGAAAGAAGGAATCAAGGAGCTGCTGAGTGGAGGAGAGAACGATGCTCCAGGACTGAAGAAATCCCACTCAAGTCCCTCATTGAATCAGGAGTCTCCAGTTAGTGCCAAAGTGAAACGCAATGTCTCCGAGAGGAAGGACTACAGGCCAGAAACACCCAGCATCAAGCAGAAGGTCACTTAGGGTGGAAATGACAATTAGGGGAACAGCCATGCAGTAAAGTACCAGTGGTCAAAACGCTTTCATTTAATAACCTGTCATTCACAAAAAATAAGTGCATCTGCCTGAATGGGGTATTAGTGACATTTTATATAGTATATTTTGCTGTTTCTGTGCAGATTGTGGGAGACATCTTTGCTCCTGCTTTGCTTTTTGTTAATCTATCATTTAGCAATTGAAGCATCAGGACTTTTTTGTGTTTATAAAGGAGCTGGGGAAGGGGTAGAGTGCTGTGATATATATTCTGTCTCTTCCCCATTTATCTCCTCCCATCGGCACGTGGCTTTCATCTCTCAAGTCACTTGTCGCTTTATTTATGTGGTGAGTTGAAAAAGTAACTGGACAGATGCTGCAGGGCTCTGAATGCAAGCTGTAGCTGTGAGAAAAGCTGTGCAAACAGGCAGCTCCAGAAGGCTGGCTAGAGCCTATTGGCCTAGGAACACTAGTTTCCTGACAAAACAGAGCATGTTGGTACTACTCTGTAGCAGCAGGTGCTGTAGTAAATAGTTACTATTGCTTATCATTACTGCATTGACCCTGGACCCACAAACATGAAGGAATGAAACCTGGAAACCACTGGCAATGCTGGGATGACAGCATTGAAATAATTTGTTTGCTTCCTTCCAAGCAAAGAGACTTATCCTGAATTAGCAGGCTGAGAGGTTTCCAAACCCATGTTGGCTCTCCAGTCTGGGAGATTAGGGATTAGACAGTCAGAATGACTACCCAGGCTTTAAATTTATTTGCAGAGGAGGCTGCTGTAGATACCAACCATTAGCATTGTATTTTAAAGACAAAGGGCCTCCATGTAGTTTTTAACTATACGCTCTCACTTAGCTGCTATCTAGAGCCTTATGATATATTTTGCCCCGTTGATCCCCCTTCCAAGAGTTTCCTTGTTGATGTGCAAAGACAGGTGCTCAAAAGTTCTCTGCTAGTGGCAAAGCACTTAGCCTTTTTCAGGAAGAGATTCTCTGTTTTCCTGCTTTAGCTCACATAGAGGTGGAAGAGGCTGGTGCAGACCAGCGAAGCGGACAGACATGTCCTTGCTGCAAGCGGGTTTCATGCCATCCTAGCTACTCTGTGCCTGGAGGCCAGCATAAGGCAGCTGCAGCTTTGGCAGATGTACCCTCCACCTACAGGAACTAGCCCGCCCTGCAGTTTCTGCATGCTCTGTGCCAGGCTTTCTGAGAGGAGTACAGGACAGGGAGAGACCACTGTGGGCAGAGATTTCCACACCTGAAAGCCCCGTCTTTGTGCCACAGACTCTGAAATGTTGCAAGCAGTCTTCAGGCACATGGAATAGAAAGATGATGTAGAAATTATTTTCTTGCTTTCCAGCCCTTCTTGCTTGGGTGACATCATGGCTCTGCAGAGCGCTGGCTCACCCATTACTTAACACCCTGGGTTTTAGTCTCAGGTTTGATACTGGTCTGCTGGGTGAACTTGGACAGGTCTCTCATTTTACTCTTCCCCTGTGCTTAAGCAGTACAACCAAACTGGCTCTCCTGCAGAGCACCTTGGAAAGTTGTGTTGCGTGCCAGTTGAACAGTGTTGCTGTTATTTTTGTTGCGCCTGTCACAGGGAAACCTTCCTGATGGACGTAATTCTTAATGCATAAGAAACGTTAAGATCAATACAAGGAAAGTTTAGAAATGCTCTGGTGTTTCCAGCCTATGTAGTCAAAGGGCCACACATCAAAAAAATAACCACCCGATTTGTGGATTTGTGCTTTGCCAGACTTCCCAAAGAGTCTAAGTCAATTAATCTAGCTTATTGAACTGTCAGTTCAGAGGGCAGAACAAGGAGCAATCAAAGAGAGAACCTTAACAGGTGCTGCATGATTGCCTCCTCCACTGACGACCACCACGTAACAGCTTTCCTGGTGTGGTGCTCACCACTGTCAGTAATGAAGTCGCTGCACTCTCAGATACTGAGAAGTCTTCGAGCAAATCCATAGTTGCAGTTGCAGCCCAGCAGCAAAGCTAGATGGGACTGTTTCCACGTGTCATGTTGGGATGCACACACATCTGGCACGTGCCATGAAGACTGGCCGCTCCGTGCTAGAAGTCAAGACGTTCGTCCCTAACCCTGACAGTGTTGCTAAAAACTGTAGAGCCCTGAATAGAAACTTTTAGTGCTTCCTAAGCATGGGAAGTTATGTGTACTTAATACAATGAAGCAAACATTCAGTCCTCTTCCTGAAGAAGAGAGATGCCTTCTGCTGCTGGAGCCAAAATGATGTGGTGCAGTATGCTGTGTTAGGAGACTCAGTGTAGACAGGTGCATGATGGTGCTCGTTGGGAGGGACTGTCTGAATTAAATGTGGTAGATCGTGGAGGGGAAACAAAGCCAGGAGATTCTTGCAGCTGTTCATCATGCTCTGGTGGTTTAAAACAAACAAGCAGAAGAGAGAAAAGAAATCCATTTGGGGATTGCTGCCTGCACATTTGAGAAGACTGCTTGTCCTGTTATGCTGTCTTAGATAATGGAATGGAAACATGCATCAGAAACGAAAAAAAAAAGGGTACAGATTTGTAAATGAGCCCTGCTTGGCTGTCAGGGTGGGGTTGTCTAGATGAGCTTTTTGAAGGTAGTCTGGAACATGTCCAGCAAACCCCCCATGGTTATGGTATGCAGTGCTTTAAAAGGCAAAGAGATGACATTTAACTTTTTTCTGTAGCCTTTTAACTACTCTGGTTGCTGTAGACTGCAGTTAAATTGCTGAGCTCAAAAAGAAATTATTCCTGTAAGATGTGTTTCCCAGCTTTGACACAGAAACTGGATAACTCCTCTTCAAAGTCATTGGACATGATTTGAAGCAATAGGAATAGTCAAAAAGTGAACGGCAAAATAAAAGATTTTTTTTTCATTTTTCATTATATATTCTCTATTTCTATGTATACTTGTAAATGGATTAGAGTATGTATTTTTTTAAGTCTCATCTGGACTTAACAAATGCATTTTTTTGTTGCATTTTTAGTCATTAAATATTATTTGGTCTTGGAGCACTCTTGGTGAGACTGCTAAGGCATGCAGATTAGTTTACTGAGAATTGTCAGGTTCTGCTTAAATTTTAATTAAATCCACTTCGCTCTCATGTTTTACAAATTCTAGGCATCCAGGGCACCCACATGAAATGCATATTTTAGAGGCCAAGAGAAAAAGGTGATCCTATTGTGAATGCTCCGGGACTCCCTTGGGAATAGGATCATCTACTAAGCAGTAGTGTACTTTGCTTCCCCCTTCCATGCTGTTGTAAAGGCCGGTGACAGGTTCTCAGAAAGTCTCACTGGTGCATCTTCTTGAGTGGCACCACTGCGAGTGGCCAGATAGCTCTCTATAGTACCCAGTTCCCTGCCTTTCTTTGCAGAAATATTTACCTTTGTTAGAAATCAGTGACTCAGGAGCTCCTATTGCAATGTATAGGAATGCTCTGTTTGTTTCTAGCCTAAACTCAGTATCAGAGGAGGAGCCTGCAGCTTCCTGGGGGTGCTCAGTGCAAGCAGGAGTTACTGTCAGACCATCATAAGCCAGCCTTTGTGTCAGTGATGCAGGGAGGTGTTCTTCTTTCTTGTTATCCCTCCTGCTGCAGTTTGTAACTGTCACTCAGGCAAAGCCTCTCTCTGCCTGTGTGTTGAGGGGGTGTACCAAGAAAGGAGTAGGATGGGGCCAATGGCTCTTCTCACCCACCCTCTCAAGATGCAGAAAGAGTTCCTGGAAGGGACCTGTCCCGCTCTGAAGCATTGCTGGTTTCTTAACTGCCAGAGGCTGAACAATCTCCTCTCCCTGGCTAAGGGAAGAGAGGCAGGAGAGGAACTCACTAGGTCTACACCTGACAGCAGAAAGGTGAGGAAGAAGGACAAAATTGCCTTCCCCTCTACCTGCTGAGCAGCCAAAGCAGGCGAGACACTCTCCCAAAGCCAAAACATTGAGCTCCTCTGTGAATTAACATGATGTAGGGGTCTGTTTGAGGTTATTTTCATTCACCGTGGCTGCAAAAGGGACTCTGGGCTGGCTGTGTGTTTGTGTGCGTCTTGCAGATAAATCATACATAGACCAGTGAACATGACTACAGCTTTTAAATCCAGTATTTATGTTGTGTCGTTAATTGATATAGAGGGATAAGTCATCCAGCAGAGTGATTAATGCAGTGGATTGGTAGGGGAATGCTGTTCAGCTGTGACGCTGACTCACTTTTTCATCTGTAGCCAACCACCTTCTCCCAGTGTACTGTCTGTCCACGTTCTGGGGGCTTCTCCTGCTTTGAGCAGGAGTTTGGACTAACACACTACTAGAGACTGGAATTGTTCAGTGAATTTTCATAGCTCCTGTGCCTTCTGGTAACAAGGCTAGTTGTTCTTCTGTTTTGAAATAGGCAATATTTTTGCCATTCTCCAGTAAGAGAGTGAGGTTCTTGCTTGATTAGAGGAGCTCCTTCAGTGGGGAAGTGATTGTAGCAGTGGAGAAAGTCGAAAGTGTCAGAGTAATCACTGACTTCTGAAGGCATTGCTTGGCAGTGTTCTTCTTGAAGGTGGGGAAGGCTTTTCTCTGCAGGTGGCGCACAGCTTACTGTGTCTGCATTCTCCATCCTTAAATGAATTTTGGCCTTATTGCAGTCAGTCTGACAGCTCCTCCTCCTTTTCTGTCAAGCTGCTCCTGTCTATCATCTTAGCACCTCAGCTGCTTCTGTCTAACAGGTCTCTTTTCGTCCATACTTGCAGCAGTCCAGAAAATTTGAGTGTCCTATCTTGCCTTGAGAAAATGTGCTCTGAAGCAGTGCTGCATTGAATGGGTAACCCTGTGAAGAGCTTTTTCATTCTGCCTGTTGGTAGCCTATGTTTCCAGCCACAGTTATAGGTGGGAGGTGTGAGATGAAGTTTCAGACTGCTGTGATCCTCTAGCATTATCCTGCAGGGCTGCAAGATCCCCCCTTCCACAGTCAGACCAGATGCTTGTGGCATTCCTGGTCTCCTTTCCGAAAGTCTTGGAGGCAGAGGCAACCAGTGGTGTGAGGAAACTTTGAACTGTTATTTTGCAGTGAGTTGGGTACTTCCTGAATCAGGCCATACATTTTGCAGCCTTTGGGGGATCTGTGTAAAAGCTGTATAAAAGATTCAGTTTTCAGGCAGTGTCCCCCATGCACAGAGAAATGGTGTCCAGGTTTTTGGAAACACTGGCTGCTTTTGCGGAGTATACACTTTTGCATTATACGCACCTTTTCTAGAGAAATCTTCCAGCTTGCTGCTTGATTAAACTTTGCCCAGTATTGCTCTCCCCAGGCTCTGGGACATAACATCTGCTCTGAGAGGGCAGTTAGGAAGTCCACATTTCTCCCAAGAGCATGACCAGAGCTCCCCAGTGTGTTTTCCAAGCATCTGATATTTTAGGGGAGTGCAAAGCTAAAGAAGTGGTCTCAGGAATTTCTTTGAAAGACCTGATCTCCATCTTCTAAGAGGATATTTTTAGTGCACATAGAAGCAGTATGCCTGGCCTCTCATCTCTC
Source organism: Bucco capensis (assembly GCA_013396975.1). Taxonomy (NCBI): domain Eukaryota; kingdom Metazoa; phylum Chordata; class Aves; order Piciformes; family Bucconidae; genus Bucco; species Bucco capensis. The sequence goes on from VWZO01006668.1 coordinate 12,759, forward strand.
CCAGAGCTCTCACAACAGCATAGGTGTAGTATAGTGAGCTGTTTCACTTGTAGATTCACCGTGTGAGACCTGAACATTTGCTCCAGCAACAAGAGGCTTTGTCAGCCTCCAGAGAAATTATACCACCTAAGCTGACCACCAGTGCATAGAACAATGGCACTCTAGGAAGACAGTCAGAAAGCCAATGCCAGCCCTCATGGCTGGTCACCTCCTGGAGACTGTGTGCTTTAGCATTGCCCACAGTGCCAGGGATGATTAAAAAATTCTGGCTTTCTTTTCCACTTATGCTGTGCTGCCCAATGAACTGTCCCTACAACGTGATGCTTTTCTCCTTTGTGACAGCAGCACCCTCATCCAGGGTTACCATAGTCCTGTTGTTATGAGACTAATTTTAATAAGAGCAAGGAGGGCAGGTCTCAGGAAAATGTGTCTGGATGCCATATGGGAGTATCTGCTTTTCTGTTGGCAACACGCAGTTGAATAGTGAAAGGAGGAAGGCTCAGCCATGGCTAAGAGAAGGTACCTTGCTCATCCAATTTGTTAGCTGCCTTAAGGCTGTATTTTAATTACTTATTAGAGCACTTACCTTGGCAAAGGCAAGCCAACACCTTTCCAAAAGGCCACACCATTGACCTGACTTTGCTTCTGTGGTCAGAAGGAGCAAATTTAGTCCAGCTCCTCAAAGCATTCTCTGTCCTCTTCTTTGAACAATGAACTAGTCCATAAAAATTGTAAATGTTTAAATAATGAGAGACTGTCCATAGCATCTGCTGTTAATTCTGTACCAAGAATTAGCTGGAGTACAGACCAGAGATGTATTTGGATCAAGAAAAAGTACATCACTTAGCAGTGAAAGGGTTGGAAGTACTACAAAATACAAGGGTAGGATTTTTCTCTATCATAAAGCATTGTAGTTAGTAGCCACTCTATAGCGGTGGCCCTGTATGTAACTCACCTAAATGAGACCAGCAAGGACTGAACTTTGTCTTTGGCCATGTGAATATCCTAGTGTAACCGCAGATCAATTAGGCAAACTGCTGTGGGGACTTGTTTGACACAAAATCTTCTGGCCCCCTTGAGCCTCTTGCTGGGAGGAGGGAGATTGATGATATCCAGTCTGTGTCATTGCAAAGGGCACACTCTATTGGTGATATAAGTCTTAAATCAGTTACACACTTGTGAGAACTTCATGCTCAGCACTGTTAAATTCTGAAAGACTGTAGGATGAGAACAGGGGTTGGTTGTGTGTTTGATTTTTTTTTTTTTTTAATTTGTACATATTCATGACAACTAGGTCCTCTTACTCAAGGCTGGGATTATGCCTTGGCTAAAAGAACAGGGGGTTTTGGCAGTATGAAAACTTTAAAATTACTACTCTTTGTGTGAGGTACAATCTGAGGTTTACATTACTTGGTGAACATGTTGAAGTGATGCCTGTAGATGTGTGTGTGTGTATTTCATAGATATAGTATGGCTTCTGTGACTCAGCACTCCAAAGCCTGCTGTTATTTTCCGAGGCTTATTTTGGCCAAAGCACTTAAGCAGCTGCAAACTTCGTTAGGATGCTTGTTGTTCTAATTGTTCTCAAATTATGTTAAACAGTCATCAGAGCTATTGCAGATTTAGGATATCCCTTGAGCTGCCTTGATCTCCTTCTGTTGTCCACCAGGGGCTGCCTTTTTTTCTGCATGTCAAAAAAGCAAAGGCATACATTTGAGAGGCTAAGAAGGATTACTAGGTGGGATTTTCTGATTGTTTAACACTGGGCTAACTCTTTCCTTGTTGATGTCAGCCAGTGCCTGCACTGGGAGCATCTGTGCTGACAACTTCTGAAAATCACACTCTGGATATTTAAGACACAGCTTTACTTCTGAAAATGTTGACCTCACTCTGTTGAAATGCATCAAGGGGACATCATGTCCAAAAGTGTTCAAGCAGGATGGGTGCCTGTGAAGTCTCCGGCAGATACAGTGGTGCAGCACTAGTGAGGGTTTCATCCTGCAACTGTACAAATTTACAGAATGTCTGGCTCAACAGCAGAGAAAAGAAGAGCAGCAGGACTGAAGTATCTCTCTTGGGCATCATGTATGACTCCTATGTATTTCCCTTGGGGCATTTAAACAACCTTTTAACAAGTTTCTGATCCAAGTAAAAAGACTTATGGAAACCCAGTGGGTTTCCTGTTATGCTGTAGTCAGGGCAACATTAGCATTATCTGCATTGTGCTTGGAAAGGGAGAGCAAAGTCTGAGGGTGAAATTCTTACCTGGACCCATAAAACTCTTCACATGCCGTTACCCTGAAGCACTTGCACAAACTCAGTGAAGCCTTTGTGCTTCACACGGCCACATCTGGCAGGACTGAGACACAAACGGACTGTAGCTCAGGCTGAAATGAAGAGGGCCATCACCTTCAGCTTGCTTTGGGTGAGCTGTAATCCTATATTCCTTTTTCCCTTGGATTATTTGCCTCCCATGGTGATGCAGCAAAAAGATGAGGGTGAGCACTGTTAGAAAGAGTCACAGTTAGAAAGAGTCATTTGCCCTTCACCGGAGCTGTTGCAGTGTTGTTTTCCCTTAGGCCAAGAAAGAGGACTGAATTTTGAGTTATTATTGCGTGGTACCCATATGGGAAGAGAGCTCTTAGTAGTGGTAGTGCAGAAAAATATTTTGCACATGCGTGTACACACACCCTGTGCATTTCTTGTGTGCAGACCTTTACGTTGTAGGGTCTGAGAGCAGTTCTTGTGAGACCTTTCCTGTTGGTGGCCTCCTGTCCCTTTTGCCAAGTGTAAGAACCTTATTTCTGGTAATCTTGAACTTGGTTAACTCTGATCACTAAGTCACTGGAGTATTTTTCTTGTAACATGCTAAAGACACTGTACCAGTCTCGCTGCTTTGTGGTAACTTTGTGGTCTGCTGTGAAGCAGCTTTGAGGTAAACACTAAATCCTTTCCAGCAGTGTGAAACTTGGTGCTTTGACTCTTGGGGTGGTCATCATCTCAGGTTTGAGGCTGTCTTCCCATGAGGGCACCCTGTTTTGCCCCTGGCAACAGTCATGGCCAGAAAAGTAAGCACCTCAGTGATCAGAGTCAGAGCAGACTTAAGTCAAGGCCTAGTTCGTGGAGATATTTGCACATGCTGCTGGAATACCGGGTTGCCATAGGGTTTAGCTGGGTATGTCCCTGCCTACTGCAGGGGGGTTGGACTAGATAACCTCCAGAGGTCCCTTCCAACCCAAACCATTCTGTGATTCTGTGATCTATAAGGACTCAAACATGCACTTGCTTACACAGAAATGCTTTCCTAAAGCAGAGTTGACACTTTTTTCTAGAGGTACCACAGGATGTCCACCGTTATTCTGCATCATGTAACTGGTACTAAAATGATAATTTCCTGATAAATGGAGGCACTTAATCAGTCCTCTTCCCCTTGGAAGAAGGACTTTTGGGGATATTGTTATATCATTTAAAATAATATTTTGGAATTTAAGTTTACATTGCTTTATTTTTCACTTGAGGTGACTGTATATAAATATTTTCCTCTATTTTATCATTGCTGATAAAGTAAGCCTATGGTATACAGACAAATAATTTGCCTTTGATGTATTGAGACTGTGAGATATAAAGTAGACCTCTCTCTTGTGTCCGTGTTCCTCACTATAACTCTGTTCCTATGTGTTTTTATAAGTTGGAATATATGTTGCTTACGGGCAACAGTGAGCCTGCAAGCTTCCTGATAATTTTTATGTAACTGAAATCAAGCAACCCTAGTGAAGGTTCTCACATATGTATAATGATATATGTATATGTACAAACTTTAGAAAGAAATAAACCAAATGTATTTCATCTTCTGCAGTTGAAACTTTTTATTGGAGCCCTTAAAGTTGCTTTCTATGAGTAAGAGCATGAAGGTGGCTTTACCAGCTCATACAGCAGCCTCTGGCTCTCCTGCTCAGGGAAGATACAGGCTGATTAGCTGGTGCAGTGCTTTCCCCAGTTCACCATTCTGACTTCTGGCACTCACCAGTTTCAAGGTTTCCTAAGATGGAGGATGCATGTACTGTCTGTCTTACAGAAACACAGTCTGGATCTCAGTACCTCTGCCAGGACAGAGGCCAGTGCAGCCCAACATAAAGATAGAGCAAACAGTCCTTACCAAAGGAAGTGTGAGCAGGTATATAGTTGGGTAACCAGTAGATTTAGTGGTACTGCATGAGGGTAGCTGGAGCATGTCTGTCTTCTTTTGCACCACTGCAAGAGGTGGCTTCCCCACCAGGCTGTTACTGGATGTGTAGCCTGCATAGTTACCACTACTTAGCTGTGAAGAGATACCAAGAAGAGAATTAACTGGTTAAAATGGATTTGCCTACACATGGGTTGGAAGAGGGAGGACAGCAAACAGCTGTTCAGAAATTATTTGGAGTTGACCTGAAGATTTTTATGAGATAGTTTTGTTTCAGGGCACTGTCAAGGCTTGGAGTTGCTGTTGGCCTCATGGATAAGGAGTAAGGACCCATGAAGAGGCAGATAAGCCAGACGCTAAAGAAAGAGGGAGAGTGCAGAAAGACAGAAGTGGGAGTACGTAAGAAGTGATGGCTAACCAAAGTGAGAAGAAACAGGATGTACAACACACCAAAAGCAAGCTGCCTTGTACTTGCAGTTCTTGAATTGGACATGACTCAATGTGGGAAGACAGGATACTGTGTGGAGAGTGAGTAACAGGGCAAATGAAGAGGACATGTCCAATACCAGATGGGACATGGAGAAGCTTTATAACAGGGCTGGGAACTTGAATGTGGAGGCATAGGGAAGACATGTTTTTTCTTCCAATATCTCTGTGAATGTTTGACTATGATAATTATGATGATTGTTTCTTTGTATTTTTTTCCTCCTAGATACTAACAGGTTGCCTTTAGATGAATGACAAGACCTCCAGCACTTCAGTCACTTTTTTCTTTTCCATGCTATGCCGTGGCATGTCAGATTTTTTCACTGCTTTCCCATTGTGGTTACTTCAGAGCACTCAGGGATTTTGGTTCCAATGCATGCTCCTGGATTAGTACATCTTTTATGAAAGGACTAAACAAAGTAGTGGTGAGGATGGGTGGGAGTATTTAACAAAAATGTATTAAATGCCTCCTATAAGACCAAATGAGTGTTTTACTGTCTGAATGTTTATGTCAGTGCTTCTCAACACATCTTTTCCCATTTTGTCTTTCTAGCTGATAAAATCAACAGAGAACATTTTCTGATGATTTTCTGCCTGGAATCATTAGTCACATCACATTGCTCATAATGCATTGAACTAGAACAGAATGATAGAACAAATGCAAAGTGAAAAACAGATGCATTTATATTCTTTTTATTTTCCATTTCCAGTTCAAGTTTCCAAGTACAGAATATAATTATCAAGAGAGCCTGAAAGGGCTAGCTTTTGTAAGCAGGTGAAACCTCCACAGTCCACAGAAGCTACATGTCTCTTTGGCTCTTTATAAATAATGTAGCATGAGATAGTGAGATAGCCCAAAAGCAAAGCAGAACTTGGTCTGAAATTGTCGTGTGTATCTCTAGATTAGAAATAGGAAGAAAGTTCTTACCTAGCAGAGCACTGATGTACTACAGAGGCCTCCTAAACAGCAAGGAAGGGCAGAAACTATCCAGTAGCTTTTAAAGTAGAGCTTGAAGGTGAATGATACAATGATGAGCCAGGTTTTCATCTGTCAGGCTGTCACATGTTCCAGCTTTTTCTTTCCGTGTTTGCTGCTAAATCAATGTTTATCAAAAGAATGATACCAGCCACTGTACTAGCCATTTCTCCTAGAAAAGGGGCCATCCTAGAAAACATGAATGACTGTACAACAGCTAGCCATCATGATGGTTTGCTGTCATAGTCATATTCATTTTAGGGCATCTTTTTTGGTCCCATTCCACAGCTAGTTTTTGGATGGATCAGGTACATAGATGATACGGTCTTTGTTTTCTAGTCTGCTTTTGATAACAAGATGTAAAGACAAAAAACTTAACTGGGATGAAGTGGAGGAATATAGGCTAAGTAAACTGATTTTTCTTAGAGAATGTGTAAGGTAATGTGTTGCTATTATGAACAGGATATTTGTGAGGAGGTTTTTGCCCCCTTTACGTAGGCAGGGTGTACTAGTAATATTGTATAAGGCTCATATTGCCTCAGTAACAACTTCGGAAATATCAGATTTTTGGTACAGATATGGCTGAATTGGGCCAGCAACAAAAAAGTAATGAGACATGTCATGTCTTAGGGAGGAGCTTGGGTAGAGAAAGTGAGATATAAGGATAGCGAAATATTGTCTATAAGTAGGAACAGTGATGGAAAAGGTAGAAAAACAGATAAAGAATGAAGGACAGGGGAGCCTTCTGAAAGGATGAGCACAGGTGCCTACAAACGACTGTGATACTGATTTGCAAACTCAAGCTGGCAGAACTTGTTGGGCTTTCTGTTGCGTCATGCCTGAAAACCTCTATGGCTGAAGGTGGGCTGCAGAGGGGTAGATTTCCATCCTTGTGATAGGTCATGTAGGAATAGAAAGGTGTTTGATTTGTAAGTGAATAGTAGATGTGTGTGATTCATAAGATTTAAGAGTGTTACACTAACAACTTTATAGTTGTGTGTAATAGAGTGGAAAATTGTCTAATTGCAGATAAGAAAAAATAGTGTGTTGATTTGATAATCAGGATATTGATTACTTAATAGATTGACCAGTTTCTTAGCAATGTGTTGTTTAGTCATTAAGCACTGTAGTTTCCTAAATCGTTACATCTTGATATTGCAGTCTAAGTGGAGGGAGTTGCTTCATGGAATACCAGTTACATGGGCAGAAGTGTTCCAGGACAGTTTATACTGAGTCTTAATTTGCTTCAGCCACAAGTTTAATGGCTTAGACAACTGCAAGGATGTTTGTAGGAGTATTTGAATTATGCAGAAGCTCCACCAGTGACCACAAGCTAAAAAGGATGAGAATGCAAAAATAACAGTAAAAAGGACCTATTGGGAATGCAAGGTCTGTGAATTAAAATCTCAGGAATGCTCTTTTGGAGAAATTTTCTTACTTCCACATTATTTGCACAGACATTCTGAACACTGTCAAGGCTACCATGGGGTCAGGAGACCATGTTGTGTGCTAGCCTTCAGGGAAAGTTGCTCAGAGTTAGCTAATACAAATATTCAATCCTGTGCTTTGTAGTTTGGAAGAGAGCAGCATCCCTGGGTCTGTGCGCTGTCTGCTGGATAGAGAGTGGCTTTGCTGGAAAGGACAGGAAAAGAACAGACAAACAAAAAACCACCAAGCAATCTGAAGCCCATTTTCCTCTCACTACTGTACAGAGATTATCCAAAATATGTGGGTTTGGTGGGTGCCTGGGTGGTTGTTTCCTTCCCCCACAAGAAAATACCTTTGTTCAGCCAGAAATCATCTTTCTGATCTGCCTCACCCTTAGATACAGAGGTCAGAAGTGTACAGCAGAGATGCTCTGTCACCTCTTTGGGAAGGTGAATGTTTTTAGTTAGCTTGAGCAACTCCTCTCTGTCCAGGTGTCTAGAGTAAAAACCACACAGGCAGCTGCCCAGGAAGCACTAGAGCTGAAGAGTTTGAATCATCAGCTTTCTAGTCAATCTGCAGCTTAAATCTCACAGCCATAGCATGTTTATCCAGATGCACTCTGGATATTTTGTCCAAAAGGATACTGCGAGGAAGTGTATCAAATTCTTTGCTGAAATTCAGAAAGATTACATCAACTGGCTTCCCTTGGTCAACTAGGTGGGTCACCTTGTCGTAGAAGGAAAGTAGATTTGACATGCAGGACTTTTGAAGCTGCAACATGGTGCAGAGCCTGCCTCTCTGCTGCCACACTCCTCACCGTTTGCCTGCTGGCTTTTCTGGCTACCTGGACTCTCTCTGCCAGTGCAAGGCTGCAATACTCTCTTGCCAAGATATCTGATTTCATCTGAGCCCAGATTATCAGGGTACCTCCTTGATTCTCCAGCTGTCAGTCCTGAAATTGTTCCCTCTTAGCTCTCACACAAGCAGCACCCTCCTGGCTGCCCTGAGTTCTGTAGGGCTGTTGGAAAACTTCTCCCATACTCAGCTGGCAAGCAGGGAGCAGGCGTGTGACCTGCAGCATGCACAGGGCACACCAAGTCCCCTGACAGATGCCTGACTGCACTGCTCTGCCAGTGCTGCTGTAGGAGTTAGAGGGGTCGCAGTGGCCGTGAGCAATGCTCCCCAGAGGCACAGAATGAGCTTGTGTCCCATCTCGATGGCTGCACAGTCCTGTCTGACATGGCAGGGATGAGGGATCAGTGGCTGCAGCCATGGATGCCCTTGCAGAGGGGCAGGAAAAAGTGGAAGCCCTACGAACATGCCAGAGCAGAGCTTAAAATATGCTGCCATCATGCAAAAGCCCCTGTCACAGTCCAAGGAATGGTGGTGCTCTGGAAAAGAGGAGAGGGAAAGGCAGAATGCACTGAAGGGCTGAGAAGAGAGGAATTGCCTAGGGGCTATGAGAAGTTCCAGCTCAGAGGAGCCTGGCAAGTGCTCCTGGCTGTCAGAGGATGAAGAAGGCACACCAGAGATGGCTTACAGTGGTGGGCAAGGACAACCAGCGGATCCGTGGGGGAAACATCTCTAACCCTTGCCCCAAGCCTTGGCCTCAAGGTCTTTTGCTGGAGGCAGGGTCAGTAAGTCAGAGCCCAGAAATGGATCCCACATCACTTCAAGCTTCCTGCCTAATTGTCTGAGTTGTGCTGCAGGGTGGTGATGGGGTTAGAAAAATAAGAGAGGAGGTAGAATTTGCTAAATGAACTTGATGTTCCTCTTCGGCCAAAAAAAGTTGCTGCTATGATTATTCACCCTTTTCAAGGCTGTTAGTGGGCTGCAGGCATGTAGGACATTAAGAAAAGTGCTATTCATTTAAAACCAGATTAAAAAAACCCAACATGTTTCTGAATACAAATATGAATATCTGAAGAGCCAAACACCTATTAATTATTACTGAGAAGCCAAGTACTTCTGAAAAAAATGGCTTTTTGTCGCTTCTTATAGTTTCAAATCTGATGCAGTTGCAGGTGGGGACAGTTCACTGGTGGGAGCTTTCATGTGGATTAGTAGCACAATAGGTGCAGCAGAGGGAACAGTTTGTGTGCTGCATCACAGCAGCTAAGAAAGACATGTTTGAAATACTACCTTCTCATCAGCCATGCAGGCATACATCTCAATTTGTTCTTCCCCAACTGGATACCACTTCAGGGGGCAATGAGAAATGGAACACTGTGTCAAGAACGCAATCGCTGATTGCAGAGGGAAGAGAAGTCCTTGGTGAAGTGATTTGCATTCAAGCCTTGTGCCTGCTCCAGAACAGCCAACACTTAACATGCTTCCTGAGCAAAGGGAAAGGTGGAGTGGGGCAAACCACTGTGCATTTTAAACAGCTTTGATTCTGTGTTGGACTTTTATGTTAAATATCATGATTCATCTCTATTTATTTTGTTAAGCAATGAGCAAGCAGAAAGTCTAGCAGCTGAAATGATGTGCCTTAAAGACTCCTGGTAGGCAATCCATCAAGCAGGTATTGATTAGTACTGCCACAGGAGCCATTTTGTACAGTAAGACCTTTATTCTTTACTCTGACAAATGCTCAGTTAGATGTAAATTAGCAGAAGGTGTCCTCTCACACTGTGGGGCTGAACTAGGAATGAAGGTTTGCTCTCCTAAGAGCAGAAATGTGGAAAGCATAGCAAGATCCTTGAGGAAAAAATACGGGTAAGATTACAGGACTCCAGAAGGTGGTTTTTACCTTTAAAAAAAAAAGGAGGAGAGACAATAAAACCAAACATTCCGTTTTATAACTGAGAAGACCTCTTGTGAGCCAAAATGGCCAAATAGGGTTGCTGGTAATGGTGCTCACTCACATCCAATGGACAATAATGTGAAGGAAATCAAAGGTGAGAAATGTGCAATAGAAGTGCTCTTATCCCATGTAGCCTTGCATTACATGTAGATAGAAATTTCCCTGCATTATCCCAATAGTATGCATGTAAGTACAAATCGATTAGCCAAGCTTTGCTCTTCCAGAAGAGATCTAAAGATGCTGTCCTTGAACCTCCCATCAATTATTATCTTTTACTTAATTTTATATATATTTCTAAACTCAGTTTAAACAACTGACATCAGTTTCCAGTCGCTGGTTCCCATTGTACATTTGTCTGCCTGATTAAACAACCTTTCAGGATCCAGAATTTTCTCTCCCATAGAGCTGCTTTACCAATGCAATTGCTGCCTATTTAGTTACTTCTCGAACAGCTAAACAGATTGAGCTCTCCACTTCTCTCAGTTCCCAGCATCCACTCTTATCCTAGCCTCAAATGTTTATTATAGTTTTCACAGTGTCCCTACTCATAGACATTTCAAGTATCATTACAGACAGTGTACTCAGACATTATATTACACCTTTAGTTTCCTTCACATTGGGTGCAGAAACACAATCACACCTCTTGTCCTGCCCCTTGCCTCTCTGCAGAGACTTTGCAAAGGCAGGCACTGTTTTCCTCAAGGAATTGAGGTATGCAGATCTTGTTCTGGCATCATAACTAAAACCTTCTCCCAAACTCAAGAAAAAAAGACTGCAGTGAAACAGTCAGTATGAGCCCATGCATGGTGTTTGGTAAAGGCTGGGTGAGAGGCACCTTGCTGGTTGTGCCTGGAGAGATCTGTACAGGCATGATTTTCAATCTCTGTGTGGGTGACGTACCCTTGATAGCTTGCAGCCCATGCCTTCTCCTTTCTGGAATTAATTAGGTGTTGCGAGATAAACAGTGAGTCCCTGAACTGGACAGGAGTGCAGATGATTGCAGTAGGTGCAGATATACCAACAAGGTGGTATATTGGAAAGCCTCACAGATGACCACGAGTTAGTAAGCTGTTGATTACAACAGCTGGACAGTGGTAATATCTGAAAAATATCCTGCAGTTTCATCCCATAAAGATATAAATGAAGATGATAGTGCTTAAATGTCTGCAGCTTGTGGCTAAATTCTGGTAAGTCACTGCCTGCCCTGAGTATGGGTGCATGGCAGGTAAAATACCCTAGGTTGTGCATAATGACTGAGTGGAGGGCTCTGCTTCAGACAGCTCTGTTCTGTTGTTTAGGGTGGAGGTGATGACTCTTTCTGTTCCTCTTCCTCCTACATCCAGGGAGAGCTTTCAGTTCTTTCTCAGTTGTACAGACTCCATTGCCCATGGAGGTCTTGGTCTGAGGCTCCTCCTTTACTGTACTGCCTTAGTTGTCAACCTGGTAATATGCAAACACCTCGCTAACCAACAATCTCTGTACGATATGGATTTAGTTTATATTTAGGTGACTTAAGACATGACTGTAGTCAGATGTCCACTCTGTCTTTTGGAAAGGTGTCACTGGGCCTGAAATCACAAAATCACAGAACATTCATGG